>JAGVSQ010004663.1:0-18954 GCA_022683975.1 Rhyacophila evoluta | reverse complement strand
ATTAATAGAAGTAAAAGCATTTTATAAAAAAATAAAAGAATGGCTTTGAAAATAAAGCGACAGAGCGCACGAATGTACAGGTACGTGCATACTCCTCAAAGGGTTAAAGCAGTTGATACGTACACTTTCAGATGAAAATTACTTAATAAGACTAACTAATAAAATATTCCATTTGGTAAAAATACGCGATACAAACAATTTATTACACTAATTCGGCTCTTAAAATGTTGTACTTTTATTTATAGGATACCTAACTACAGTACTTTTTAATTTGTCCCAATTTAGTGTCGTATTTATATTTTATCATATCGATGGCTTAAAGCGCAATGTTGTTAAGTCTACGTTTAGCTGAAAATTACTGAATAATACCATTTTGTTGCGCCATGCCTATATGCATGCTTCGTATTAATTTGACAATTCAAAGCTATTTAAATATATCGAAAAAACGTGCCGAGAAAATTTGACAATTTCATTTGGATCTGAGACCTACATTGCAAAATATATAACTCTGCCATTTTGTATTCAAATCTATCAATCGTCGTTTGTAAGCAGCTCTACGAATAAATTATTTAAAATGTTGTTTTATATAAAAATAAATAGAAAAATAATCAGTTTTAAAACATCGATATCGATTTGGCGCAACCCTGGTCTCCAGTAAAACTATTTCTAGATATTACTGTTCAGTATGGATGCTTTTCTAATTTGACTATTAAATAATGGCTGACGAGCAAATGGATCCACTCTGAATTATCATGCCTCTTCTATGTCCTACTGGATACCAATATTTCTTTGCTGATTCCTGTTCAGCCAGATGGCTTACATCATAAACAATCAATGCTGTTTCCCAATCTCGATTATTTACTGAACTGCGATGGAATTTTCTTGTAGCCCGTAGATATTGCAAAATATGATATATCGATGGCCATAAGTTGATAACACGTATCATACATTTGTTAAATTGTTCAGGAGGACCAAAAAACCTTATAAAAAAGTAAATATTGGGACAATAAAGAAAATTAAATATACCATCGCAATTTTGAACAATGTAGCGGTTTGAATTACGTACATTATCATATGTCAGGTTGTTTTTATTATATATTACTATAATATATTAATGTTAATATTGTTATACGTTTCCACAAATAATAAAATCAAAATACTGCATTTAAATAGTGATACATTCATGTGATATATATATATAGTTTATTCCATTATCTAAAAAAACTTTTCGCTTGTTAGTAAACTTATTAATAGTGAATAATTAATGTTATAATATTACCTGGAAGTGTGAACCATGTTTGGACGATGCTGGAACCTTGACTGAGTAGTACTGTTCAAGGAATTCTGGAGGATGGTCGTTGACGTCAATGACATCGATAAGCACCCTTGTCGTGGATGAAAGGACTCCATCCGAGACCTGGATCTCCAGCGCGTGCTGGGCTTGGCTCTCGCGATCCAGTCGGCGACCGGAAGTCGTGATGATACCTTAAATATTGAACAAATTATAATGTAATACCTTTCACTTACGTTTAAGTCAACTTCAAAACAATCAAATATTAAGATGTTCTTTTCTTGCCGACCCTCAGCGTTTCATTTTGTCGGATTAAATAGAATTACCTCGGCGAGGAATTATATAATAATATGTGTGATTATGTTACTATCACTGTTAAATATCAAGTGAGTTTGTGAAATACAGTCACGTGACACAAATGTTGCCACTTCCATGCTTAATTTTTAAATACACTATTTATTTAAACGTATTGCCGTCATGAAAAATAAGATGTAACTTTTTAAAGAATCGCAAACATAATCTAGCTTATAATTGAGTTTGTGATATTTAAATTAAACGACAATGAACAATTGGCGTCATGTTATCCAAGTGATGTGAGAATTTAAGCTTCCATCTTGCGAAAATGGCGAAACTTGTGTAACTGCGCACACTAAAATGCGATTTCCCCAAGATTTGATAAAGGCATATATTTTTTCTACACATTTTAATGTTAAAATTTCTTTTTCACTTAATTTACAGATACAGTTGTTATATATTAATAAAATGACATGTCAAATGGTACAATATATTACAATGTCACTAAAAAGGTGAATGTTCGATATCCGAAAAATCGCATATCTTTTGTTTTGGTACTTGTTGTTTTGTTTTGATAGATGTTGCCACTTTCATAAAATGTGCATACAAAATTTTTAAAAAGTATCCGAATTTTTCCTTAATACTACAAAAAATATTCTTAGGCGGTACACTTTCTCTTGTGCGTCGGGGTGAGGGGTATAAGAGAAAATGTCGTAATGAATTACACAGTATGCTAAAGCAACAAAGATATGATGTTAAACTTCGTGTTTGTTTTAAGTATACATAACTTTAGGGATAAAATCATCATGCGGTAATACGTCAGATTAGCTTATTCTCATTCAACAAGCGAATTTAGTTCCTACGCGCGTGGTTAATAATATTTCTTCGCCCTTTCGCGGGAAACGAAAGTATATTTTGGAGTTGTACTATATTAAAAGTACAGTATATTGAATTTAGACTGACGTGTGAGTAATAACCAATATAACCGCTTCGCACAAAATGAAAATGTGTTGGCATGCTAAATATTTTATCGCTGAATACAAATTAGCGTGCATGCCTAGCAATCGGGGAATGCGGGTTCGATTCTCCGTCTGTTTGATTTAAAAAATTCGAAAATACAGGACTTTGGATTCTCGTGAAAGAATAATTTGTCAAGACGTCTTTATATTGCGGGAATCCATATATAATCCTCTTTCAGAGTGGATATCTTCACACTGTGTAGATCCATATGCTCCACTTTAGGACCGAACATGGTTTGAGAAAAAGAGAAGGATACACTCGTAAATATACATGTGTGTGTGTGTGTGTTTGGAGATGTGGTGGGCAGTAGAAGTTATCGTGTACATTCAATTAATATTACATTTACGCGGTATCCCCGGTAGCTGGGAGATTAGCGTGTGTACTTCCGTAGCCGGGAATTGCGGGTCCGAAACTCTCACAGACGCTGGGTTTTTTTAAATCCAAAGATACTGGACTGGATCTCCAATGGATTGAGAAATTAGTTGACTGAAATTTTCGTGAAAATAATTGGCAAACTTCATACAATTGAGATTCATGTGCTCCAACTTCGGAACAGACGTGGCATAAAAAATAAAAACATTTCTCTTTGTGGACTGTGGAGCGGTCGTGTTCAATATTTTATTATATATCTTTACACTAGCGAAGTGAAAAATATATCATTGTGTTTTTTTTTATGCATTATTGAAATCACTTCAAAATATGAAATCAGACTATTTTTTTTGTGATTTCATTTGTATGAAATGCCTATGGAAAAGTACATTATTACATTTCGAATTATTTTTTAGGGGCTTTGTTATCTCGTAGTTCGTAGTTATAAGTTGAATGGATTGGAAGCATATTGTGCGTAAATAAATTTGCTTTCCGTCATCCATTTTCATTTTCGTACATTTTTTCTTTCTAGAAAAGCCCGCGTCTCGCGCACGAAGAATAGCTTCTCAAAAGAGAGAGAGAAAAAACAAGTAATAACACACGAGATACAAAAATATGTGCTCGTAAATATAATGCGACGGCTTTCCGAATACGTTCAAAAGCCAATTCGTCTACTCGTATTTTTCGCTAAGAGATTATTTTCTTGAAAACATTGACACAGTGTTATTAATTCCCATTACGTATAACGCTGGTAGTGTGTTACCAGTCTAGATATCAATGAGTGAAATTTACAACGTTCATATTTTTAGATCGATTAGTATTGGAAATAAATGGACGCGGAATTCAATCTGTCAGTTTGACGTTTCGTAATTCGAAAAACTTCCGCTAGAGCATGCAAGCGTGTATGTGAGAAAAATAGATTTTTTTCAATAATACAATCAATAAAAACCAATCTTTTATACACAAAATGTTGATTATAAATATATTCAATACGAAATGGTGTTCAAACAAAAAATCTAGTCTACCTTTGAATTATTGCTTGAAATAAAAACACAATAAGCTCCCATACGTGTTTCGCTTTCATAGAGTTTATTTGATTCAAGGTTGATTTTGTATGTCACGAGAAATCCTTACTAACGGTGAATAAAACAGAGACGAAATTTTCACATTTAATTTTGACTCTATTTCTAGGTCTACAATCTGAGTTTCAACTTTTAACATTAAAACCGATGATTATCAAGATACTAAGAGTATTGTATACAACCAAATATTGAAATAGATTTGCAACAGCAGTATGAATAAAATTTGGATGCATTCTAAGCAAAGCCGAGTAATAATGTTAGTAGTATATTAATGTCTTTCCGGCATCGTAGTTGGTAGCGTGCGTGCCTAGCAATCTGGGGAGTGCGGGTTCGATTCCTCATCTGTCGGATTTTTAAAGACTCAAAAATGCAAGACTGGATGCCCATTGGTTTGAGCGATTGTCCGAGAAATAATTCTCGTAAAATATAATTTGTCAAGACGTCTTTGCATTGTGGAGATCCAGATACTCCACTTTCGGAGTGGATATCTTTACACTGTCCAGATCCATATGCTGCACTTTGGGAACGAACATGGTTTAAGAAGATGAAGATATATTTATCAATTTCAATATTAGACAGTAGTAGTTTAATCGGCAACAATTTACTGTTGTAATTCTTTTCCATGGTTGAATAAAAGTGTATGATTTTATTTATTTTATCTACATTATAGCATATCCAAATGTTTAGTAAAATTTGAATGTTGAAATAATACCTTTTAGATTTCAAGCCGTGTAAAGATAGAATTATAAGTTTTTTTTCTTGGTCCGGTTTATGTGAAAACCGTGCAAAAAGAGAATTATTTAATATTTGCAATAAAAATGATTTGACATCTTAATGTAGAAAGTTATTAAATGAAATTTTACGCATAAGGCAAGTAAAGTCGTAATTATATTATATGGAAAGTTTTGCCGTGAAAAGTTTTTAGTGCCTACAACACATTGCACGCCATAAGTTTACAATTAACAAGCTTTGTTAATTGCAAGCCGTCAATCTTAAGATGTTTGAATTAAGATGTTATGCGCGATCCGATAAAATTTGTAACTGAACAATGTATTATTAATTAAATAATACCGAATTTTACAAATAACAACTAGAAGAAAATGAATTTTCTCCATGAAGACATCTAAGCTTGCTTTCACTTCCACCATCTGCCACACCCATTGTGCGTGCGTATAACATGGCGTAACGAACGTGAGACGCTCTTCATAAGTGCCAGAAGTGTACCAGGAACAGTTTTTCATGATCTTGGTTGGCTTGCACTAGAGTGGGCGTAATTTCTATTCTAACTAATTATACTCTGTGAATAGCTAGCCTCGTTGAAAAGAGACTTTATCGTTTTCCATAAGATTTTGCAATTTTTTAAAAGCTATAAAATCATCTTTCGTAGAAACCAAGTCGTAATGGCTGACCGATCCGACATGTGGTCGAACCAAGTTGTGAAGCTCTTCCCTTTCAACCGACACATGAGGACATTCCCAGAAGATGTGATTGGCATCTTGCATTTCACCACATAAGCAAGTAGGAGATTCTATAAGATCAAGTTGACAGAGCTTGGAGGAGAAACAACCGTGACCGGTTAAGAACTGGGAAGTCCAATAATCTGGGGTCAATTTCGGTTTTCGCCATGCGCCATTTTAGATTTTGAAAAAACAAATGCGTTTATTTTCCCTTACTGGAGGGGCTCCACCATTTCTTCCAAGCATTTATAGCAGCCATGGTATGCTAAAATTCAGACCACAGCTCCACGACCACAGCTGTTCATCGAGTCTAAGCCCAGCGGCGATACCTTAGTACCACCAATCACTGTCTTTCGTCCACTGAGCAGTACGATTGTGGCACCGCAAATCTGTATATACAGATCTAGAGGAAGCACTCCAGCAAGAACGAGTCGGTAGAAGAAGTCCGATATGCTTTAGTAAGGGATAGTAATGCTGAGCGTTGCCCACCTCTAAGCTGTCATTTATGTGACAGCTAACTAATCTTTTTTCTCTCTCTCCTTATTCAACTTAAATCAGTGGTTTTCTAACTGAATCATGCCACGGCATCCTAAATAAGATAACAAGTAAATTTATTTATTGAGTAATAATTAATTTCTGAAGACTCCCCCCTCAAAAGACCTGCCGCCTCCCACAGTTTGCGAAACACTGACTTACGTGACACATTGCTAGAAAAGGTTTATTTAAGGGATATGGGATGGATTGCTATCAATCAATTTATGTTTTCTTGGACGTCGACGTCTTTGCTGCTTCTCTCCAATAACAAAAAGTCATTTAAGTGTAGATTCTCAAAGTTCTACAAATTTGTAATCGCTACATATTAGTCACAGTCGGGAGTAACTATTTGTTTCTTATCCATGTCATGATACGAAACATCTTCTACTTTTACAGTCCATTGCTCCGACAGCAGCATCAATCTGATTGACACATAACGAATATAAAATGGTACGTTTTTCTCAAACATATTTTTATTAGAATGCTCTCTCGAAAAATAAAGCACGTGTATCCCTCAAACAAGAAGATATCCACACTGATACTAAAGCATATATTGTAAAGACCTTAGGCGTATATTTTTAAGAGACTTATGTGTCATTTAATCACTCAATCCAATGGGTATCCAGTTTTTTATCTCTGAATAAAAAAGCTTATGCATTGCACAGATTGAACCAACATTCTCCGACACTTAAGCATACATTCTTACCTCAGCTACTACTCATAAAATAATTAAAAAATAAAATGGAGAAAAAATTGTTATATATTATATTTACAACTCAATATGCCTGATACCGCATTAATATTTCTGATTACTATGACGGTTCCAGCTTTATTCGTAATTTAATATAAAATATTCCAAGACTGCATACTATGAATTTTGCCGAATAAACATTTCTCTTATAACGGAGTTAATATTTAATAAGCCTAAGAGTATAAATACATAATAATGGAAGCGATCACATCTATATCAAGATAATGAAAGGATTATCCAGGAAAATCGGCTTATTGAAGACTTTCAGAACAACGACTTTCACAACAACTAAGGTCGGGTGGAAATGAGAAAAGCAAACAAAATATTCTTAGCTAATAACGTGACTATTAATTAGGTAATATTTGGATTATTTGTCACCCACGCACAAATGACTTCATAAACAACGATTGAATAATGAGTGATTGGAATTATTACGCAAGTTCATTAAGATATTGTTAGCAATTGTTAGCAAGTTATAAAATGTTGGTTAGCATTTTACAAAGCGATTCTTAATTAAGTATTTTGTATTTAATACTAGCTGCACCTAGCCACGCGTTGCTGTGTATCAGTCTCGTTAGAAATAATGATGCTGTTTTTCAAAAGAAGTATTTTTTTATCTGTCACAGGTGTGACATCTTTATAATAGTAGGTATATAAAAACACGCACATTTTTAATTGCAACGTTATGTAAAAAATTCAAAACAATCGCTGAAGAGATTTCGGATATTTAAGATTTTGAACAAACGAACATTTACATTTTTATTATATGGATAGTAGATAAATATGTTTTTTTTTAACCATGTTCGCTCCCAAAGTACATGGATCCCCATAGTGTGAAAAAATCCACTCCGAAAGTGGAGTATATGGATCTCCGCAATATAAAGACGTCTTGACTGAATAATTTTCACGAGAATCGTTTGTCAGACAATTGCTCAAACCAATGGGCACCCGGTCCTATATTTTCAGGAATCGAACCCGCATTCCCCGAATTGCTAGGCGCACGCGCTACCAACTACAGTAACCGGGGAGACATTATATGATTACTTATGTTATTTTCAGATCATATTGGTTTCAATTCCAGCATATTTTCTAAGCTCTACCTATTTCTATGATAGTACATTAGAATGATATTAATAATAATGGCCGAGGCTTGATTATTAATACATGACTTTTAGGGTATTAATTTGACCTTTCATGGTTCAGAATTATACAAACAGATCAATACATCACATTGCAAACTGATTAAGACCCTATAGTGCATTTTTATTATGAGTTACATTGTATACTGACGAGGCGAAATATCTAGAAAGTGCCTTATCACCTGTGGCTGGATTAATAATTATTATACTATGTTATTTCGGTGTTACAATAGTTACAAAAATTTATTAAAAAGGAATTTGAAAAATAAAATAATTATTTGAAATGGCAACACAGTAAGAGTTCAAAATATTAGAACGGAAACAAAAAAGTCTCTTATTCTAAATTTAAAATAATGCTACATGAATATCTATTTGTGTATTTCAATCTCTTTAAAACTAAATCCTCTATTTACATAAAACAATAAGCGATTCTTTATCAGTATTTCGCGGGATCTTGAGAGGCCGTGTATTGTTCCCCAAGTGAGACGTACATTCAATACGTCAGCAAGGCGAGAGAAATGAATACAATCAGATGATATACTTACGCATTGAAAGAAATCCTCGGAAGAAAAGCGGATAAGTGACATTCCTTATACAGGCGAGACAGGAAGCGCGAAATGTGAAGTCTTCGCGATCGATTGATTAATACAGGGATGTGCCATATTTATTTTCTGTTGGTTTTTAATGTTATTTCGGAAATATCTTGACAATAAATGGTGGAAGACATTATATTATGTTGAAAATTAACGAATATACAACAACATATACAATACAATATTGCAGCGATTTTTTAAAAGTTTAATAATAAATTAAAAATATATACAATGTCTAGGAAAGTTTTAAAGTCATGCCGCCACTTTGCAAAGATCCATGTACTCTATTTTGGTGCGGTAACAAAAATATTATACGTCTATAAGTATATCTTGCTACTATTTTTTTTACAAAACTGTAATAATACAGTGGCTATTGATGAAATGTATTGAAGTAATTACTGCATTAAAAAAATGAAATTCAATTTATTAAAATATAATACAATATAACGAGAAAAAAAATTCTTAACATGTCTAACGATAAAACGTTTGTGAGTATTTAATTTAACTTTTCTTTAAATATTTTGTGTACGTTTTTTCAACCATGTTCGCTGCGAAAGTAAAGCGTTTTAACACCGCGTAGATCCATATCTACGCTTTGTGAACGTATGAAGTATATGGAGGTCTCTGTAATGGGAAGACACATGACAGATTATTTTTACGAGAATTGGTTGATAGAAAATTTACCACTACTATTTAAAATTTTACATTTACCGATTACGAGACACGCACGCTAACCTCAACGCTGCAGGGAGATAATGAAGTAAGCTTATTTAGGCAAAAAACTTAATTATAGCCGATTTTCAACTGAATTAATTAAGTTTTTTTTTCATTTAAATAGAAAAAATATGTGCATATATAATAAATATTTCACTTTCACACATTCGTATTTTGATAATATCTCAAATGCCACAAACAAACAATTCCATGTTTATAGCTTTAAAATTATGCACAGATGGGACTAATTTTAAGCAACTAATTTCCCGCAATTCATAATGCTATCGTAAACCCTCGTAGCGAGTTCTACGAACATTACAAATCGTAGCACCAGATTGAAGGTCTGCCCATGACTAAAGTAGGACCTGTCTAAGCTTTTCGGATTCGTAGCACAGATAATACAGGAATAGGAAATGAGTAAACAATTTTTGTCATCGCTGAAATACAATGCATTGCCAATGGAGAGTCAAAATGAGGCCTTTTATTGGAACGAATGAATGACTATCTCTAAAGGTTTGAGAGAGATGATTTGTATTTCATTGCCTAATGAGATTAGAAGAGAAGTGAAATCTTACATTGAAGTCAACTTTGGAGTACTTGATTTGTCTACACCACTTATAATTGATTTTAATATTTACATTTATTTATTTATTTAAATAAAAACAAACATTACTAGCTTTCTGCCAAAACCTCATATCTCAAAACTTTACGAAAACTTGTTTTAATTCTCCCCTTACTGAGCAAAATTTACAGTGCTGGACCCCAAGCATATAGTGAAGTATGTATACTTTAAATTCAAGTTATGCAGAATCAGCTATATAACTAATTGTAATTAGCTATAAAAAACATTTTCATTAACTATTAAAAGTTAAGTACTAATATGTATAAGGGCAGGTAATTAAAAAACAACGGTGGAAAGAAAGTGGCGACATTTCAAAGCAGATATTGTTGATACACTAAATTATTATGACAAGCCAATCAGAGTGCTCCCTCTTTTCCTTTCTGAAACGTAATGACATCATTCAAATGAGTGAGCTGTCCAACACACATACATACGTTTTCCAATACACACACGCAATTATTTCTAACCAGACTGAACTGCAGCAACGCGTGGCCGGGTATAGTTAATTTATAATAAGATACTTGGCTATAAGTGGTCGGTATGCAATGTTAAGCAATGTAAAATAAGAATTAAAACATAGACAAAATAATAGGTATAGTTAATTCTAATATTAGCTATTAGCCTATTAGTAAACGTGTGTTTTTAAATATAAACAAGTAACTATATCTTAAATTTCTAGCTTTAAATTTGGCAGTTTTGACAGCTATGAATATCTATAATAAAAAAACGGATTTAATTGAAGAATAAGTGTGAATTTATCTAATTAAGAAATTTATACATAAGCAAATGCCATGTATCGGCCTACGACTTTCTCGTAATTAATGACAAGATCAGAGAACAAATTATCTTGAGGAAAGCGTCAGAGATGAGCGAAAATATATTGCTTTTGAAAGCTTTCATATAACAGAATTAAAAAGCGCCACTTGGTAACATTACAGGGCCGGAGAAGTCGACGATAATTGGCGTTAATGATTAATTCTCCCTAAAACTTTTTTTCGACGGCAACTTTGTAAGGCTCTTGAGAATAAGAAGCTTATAGAGTAGAACAATATAGGTCATACATACAGTATTATAATTTACACTAATTACAGTATTTTTTTTTACCTATATATAGCTGTAGTAAAATCCAGTGTTTAAGGTAAGAATTTAAATGAGTTCATATATGTTCCCAGCTTAGATATTTCGATGTGTATAGTTATTTTGTCATTGTCTCCCCGGTTAGCGTAGTTGGTAGCGTGCGTGGCTAGCAATCCGGGGAATGTGGGTTCGATTCCCCATCTGGTCGGATTTTAAAAATCTGAAAATGCAGGACTGGATGCTCATTGGGTTGAGTAATTGTCTGACAAACAATTCTCGTGAAAAATAATCTGGCAAGACGTCTTCACATTGCGGAGATCCATATACTCCCCTTTCGGAGTGGATATCTGCACGCTGTGTAGATCCATATGCTCCATGTTGGGAGCAAACATGATTAAAGAAAAAAAAAAATAGTCATTTTGCATTCATTTTTATTAAATCATCATTTTTTCAATCAAAAATTTTACAAACACATCGTAGAAATGACATTTTTTTACTTAATCGGAAGGAAGTTTGAAGAGGTAGTTGTGACAGCAATATGGCTGTGAAGTGAAACACAAACCATCGCAATAATATTTAATCGATGATTTTCAGTTTTGTACAAATATAATAGAAATCACAAAAACCTGCACAGCAACCAAGGTCTTGGGAAGTTGCTCCTTGGACACTTCTGGACCATATTCGTAATGCCACGGTATATGATCGCATTAAAGATTTGAAGAAATAGTAGATCGTGGGAGGGGAGGAGTTTGTTAAGCTGGTAAACCGATTTTTAATGCTTGGTGAAAATAAGGTCTAGTTTTTAATAATCAAGTATAACTATTAAAAAAAATTACTTCGGAAAGGTTCGTATAAATGGTCAACTGTCTGAAGTTGTCTACTACAGAAAAAAGTATACAAAGCAACATAAGAAAAGACAGGTGCGTCTTGACGACTTAGCACATTTTTTACGACAGTGATTGTTGTCAGCCATTTGCTAAACCTTTTTTCTTCACATATTAAAAAATTGTGCGACATTTGAATTCAAACTAGAAACTTTTGACTCAAAAGCTCAAAAACTTACACGATAACCTCTCGATACCTGGAGTGATTGATTTTATTAGTGGTAAACTAGATAAATAATAAATCAAAGAAAGGAAAATAGATCCACAGTTTTTTTAGTTGTATAACCGGTAAGCAGCAATCTTTATTTTATAAATTAACGCCCTAGTTTCATGTCTCTGGTGTGGCCTGCAAAACAGATGGATAATAGCTAGTGTAATCCACTATAATGGCTTAATTGAAAGGCCGTTTTAACAAACTAGCTAAATTGCTATAATCTGCCAGTTAGAACGGAAAATCGATGGATGATTTAAAGTGCCAGATGACAGTTTGGGAAACAATGCCAGTTGGCGTGTTTTGCCGCAGTGGGTTACAAAACATACTGGCATAATAGATTAGCTTCCACCGCGAGAATTGGTTAATCCGAATTAATTTTGGTGAAGGAACTGTCTCGATAGGCATCCCTCAACTAACAGTATCCAATACGCGAAATTATGGTATAGTGTGACTACCATTTTGTTGTCAGTAATTTACATATTATAACAAACTGCTCTATCCGAAGTTATTTTACGTTTACAGCTTTATAAGAATTCTTTTTTACCATTTCCACACAGAAAATAAAGCTTATTATTTAAAACGTGAAGATGGCAACTGCAAAAATATCACTAAGTACACTCCTTACTATGCTAAAAGCGATGGTACTGGACCTCAAGCGTCCAATTGAAAAGGGTATCTTTAAAATTCAAATTATGAAAAATCTGCTAGATTAATTATTGTAATAAGCTACAACAAATGTTCACTATGCATTAAGTTAAGTAATGAAAAAATAACGACAGAAACAGAGAGGTGACATTCCAAGGCAGATATTTTTGATACACAACAATGTGTCCAGCCGTTAAGAATGTTCCCTCTCTTTCCCTCTATTTTACATAAAATGCTATATATACTAGACGATTTCAAAGGAATACCTATCGACATTTTAATGGAATTGAAGGAGGAAAGGAGAATACCTGTGAGGACAAAAGGCATAGCATAATTGCAGTACGAGTCGTTTGCAGTAGCCAACTTCTAAATGTGGGGAAAGAGGTTATAAGTTCAAATTGAGTGTAAATATTTAAAAAAATCAAAACTTGATGTTAAATGAATTCAGCAATTGGTTCATTATCATGAAAAACATTCTGTTACATCTTTTAAATATTCACAACTATATTGATATATAATTAATATTTTTGACTGATGGTGCATCATGGAAATTGATTTTAAATTCTAAATTATTTAAAACTGGTACACTTCCATATGTGGGTGGATATATATTCACATATGGAAGTGTACCAGTTTTAAATAATTTAGAATATTGCCTTATAGTGTTTTCGCATCAGTAATGGTTTGGCTTTGTTAAGCATCCAACATCTCCTTGTGCCTGTTCAGAACAGGGTGCCAATCACATTCTGTGGGAATGTCCAAGAATGTGTAAGGGGCGGGAAGAGTTACCCAAATCGGTCTAACCAGTCGTTGGTCCCATCGGGCCATCCGAGTTGGTTGCCTTAAGGGCAAATTTCAATGCTTCTTCACATAAATTGCTTGGCCAAATAAGTCTCCAATTTTTTAATTACCATTTTTGTTCTCATGTTATTTCTCTTAATTCCAACACGCTTGAGTGCCTGGCAATCTACGTCGTGGGTTATTAATATATATACTTCAGGGACATTCCCGTTAAATAAAATAGATCACTTATTGATATCAGAACTCCGGGATACGCCTGATTAAGAACAGATGTAAGGGCGGGGCGGGTGGATGGAGAGCACATTGGATATCAGATATGGTAAAAAATCGTCGAATAGCAAACTTAAAATTTAATTTGATTCAATACTGTAATTTTTAACGACTAGAATCCAAAATCTATAAGAGTTTAAGTTAAAAACGCGTTAAACATCGAAAAGTGTCGAGTATTTATTTAGTATATTTTTACCATTTTGTATAATATATAATATATACACGCAGGGTGACGATGTCCGCTCCGAAACTGGAGTAAATGTATCTCCGGAATGTGAAAACATGTCTTAGCCGAATAATTCTAAGTAATATTTCAAAAATATGTTTTTCGTATTAAAGACGAGCTTTTATTCAATACACCGATACAAAAAGATATAACAAAGCATTTATACGCGACAAATATGACTAAGCTTTGAGGCTTAGGTCAGGGTCTCTGTGAGAGATTAAAGGCGAGGGCCTTTTATGAATCGCTGTAATTAATGAAACTGAAAAGTTAAATTAATGAGCGGATTTTGTAATGCCAAGTGTTCGCATTACGTCGCACATCCTTTGAAATATGACTATGATACATACGAAAATAAGTTTCGAAATTGTTACAACTGCCGATTTGCAGAAATTTGATTTGATTTCGTAGTGTAAACAAAACTATAACAATGTATACTAGAATGAATAGTACTTTTAGTTTAACCTTTGCGTTACCTAAATCATGTAAAGTTTGTATGTGGATAAGTAAGTGGGATCATTTAAAATATTTGTTGTACTAAAATTTCGTCGTTTGGAACAAATATTTTATTTGGAAATATTAGCCTTGTTTAATCTTTAAAATATCTATGATAAAAACATGTTTTAATGACATAATATTATATTTTATTTATAATCTGTTATAATCTCTCCGGTAGCGTAGAGGTTAGCGTACACACCTGGCATCCAGAAATACGGGTTCGATTGCCAAATCTGTCGGATTTTTACAAATTCGAAAATTACTGATGGAATGCAGGACCTCTGGACTAAGCAATTTTCTGACATGAAAGTACAAATTCGTTCTTTAATTTCCTATATTTTTTAATGTTTTTAGTATTTTTTATGTCCATCATTTCGCATTTTACGATTTGTTATCTGGGTATAAAACAGTGGTCCAAATATTTATGCTAATTCTATAACATGCAATTCTATGCTGGATATTGCAGGTTCGAGTCCCACAGCTATGTAGGATTTTTTTTCATTCAAACATACAGGATTGGACTTGGATTTAAGTTAAATGTATAAAAATAACACGTTTCTTTTATTCTATGTCGACGTTAGTTTTATTGTACATAATGCTGTTTTACAATATTTTCAAATTAAATTAACGACGCTTAATTTTCAGTATATTAAAAGGGTAAAAAGTCTAAATTCTCATGAACAATTTCTCGAGAAACATAATCAAAAATATTTAAAATTTCTCTAGAATTCATAATCACAATCTCGAGGTGTGAATGATTCGTCGACAGCCAATTTAAGTGGATAAATAAATCAAGAAAAATCTTTACATATATCTATTTCTATATGCTTCATATTTTGGGTGTGGTAAAATAATAATATTATGAAGGTCTATACATTTTTATTTGCCTTCTAGCAATCATTTTGATTTACTTTCATCATATAAAATACAGAGATCAATTAAGAAGTACTTCGTCTATTCGTTCGATGAGATACTTTCTGATGTTGGCTTATCGCTAAATGATAAGAGATTACTTTCAACTTGGGAAGTCCCCGAGGAACATGCTCAATTACGCTTCGGCTCTTGAATCTCTGGAGCGAAAAGAATACCAACCGATATAGTTCGACGAAGAAACGAAATGAAATAAAATCATTGCACTCTCTTACCTAGTATTATTGGGTAGAACTCTACATTATATGAATTATTTATTCGATAGCTAAGTATATTTCTGCCTTAGATTTTTGCTAGGTTTGGATATTGGATGAATTAAATTTAATACATTTATGAATATGACCCAATAATATTGGGAGAAATCGAATGAGTTTTATTTATTATATATTTTCTAGATAACATCATTGTGGTAAGCACGAGCGGTTTGGTACCAGAAGTAACGTGCTTAGATCCTGCATCTATATAGTTTATTTTTTTTAAGATACAAACTTTGATCCAAAATTTATTGAGCGATTTATCAACAATCAATTCAAAGTGAAAGCAAATCTGTCGAGATAAATATGCAGATTGAAAAAAGTGTAGACTAGTTCCTCGTATAACAAGGATATATGGTTAATATTGATTAAAATATATGATAATTTATCCTAAATCATATCGTTTTTTACCTGTGGTAGAATTAATGCTGAAAAGTCCGCCAGGATCACCGGAGAGTATCCTGAATGTGGTGTGAGTTGGAGTCAGCGATCTGGTATCGCAGTCTTCAGCATGGAGTTGAATGATTGCCCGACCTCCGTTCGAATTCTCTTGTACTTTTCCTTTGTAGACGCTTTCGACGGTGAGAGGAATGCAATCGTTTTCATCTTCTACCGTCACATAAACCTGGAAAATGGAAAATTATCTTATATAAATAAGCTTTATAAAAACTTTATTCAACTTTCAAGTTACATGAACTTTGGAGGATGTAAAATAGTCAATATACAATGAGAGCAATAGAAAGAATTATTACTTGTCCTCATGAAGTATCGAACCCATTTAATGATGATGAAAATATTTTGGAAAAGACGTATATCGGTATATTATCGTCCACTATTTTTTTTTTCGTTTATACCATGCTCGCTCCGAAAGTGGAGCATATAAATCTACACAGTGTGAAGATATCTAATTCGAAAGAGAATCTCGGCACTGTCAAGACGTCTTGACGAATTATTTTTCACAAGAACTGTTTGTCGAACTCGCATTCCCCGAATTTCTAGGCGCACAACCTCTAACTTGCCAACCTCTACGTATACTATTGATAGGTCGTGCTTAATACAAACTGGTTTTCAATTGGAAATTATATCGATATTCCTACTCGAGTTTCGGCTTTCAGTATTTATTACAAAGAAAGTTTAAAGAGTGTTATAAATATTATGGGTAATTTGAAACCATTATCAAACAAAATTTTCCCCATTTCCATTAATATTTTCATGTGAGATGATTATATGGCTCTAAAATTTCTTAGTATATATTACATTATACACGTTTCTACAGCATTTTTCAACGTCGATTGTTTACAAATTAACCAACGGCTAACGGAAAAAAATAACCACTAATATGCAGATTGATAATTTAAGTTTCTTTTCAACATTACATACAATATGACGACAAAACAAGCGCATTAAATATCTTTTTATGAACATAGAAAGTATCATAACGCCACCGTGATTTGTGTTTAATTCAAATGAGTGTCGAGAAAGTTTTATAAATTCGTTTGTTTGGGTTTCTATGCATTAATATACATTGATATTCATTGTCGAAAAAAGTAAAATTACAAATTCTCACATTAAATTTACCCAGTATATAATCTGAATTATTATCAAAAGGTTTAGCCATTATCAAGTCCATTCTACGTATAATATAGGGTAAGAGAATTTGCGCTTCGTGTACATATGCGTAAGTGAACACCAAGAATCATTACTTATGCATTCCCTTACAGTACCGAGCTTTATAAAAGCATACTGAGAAGCACACACATAATATGAATAGTTTACGGACGAAACTATGAAAAGCTCGAATACATCAGTGGCGTAGTATGGATGCACACCTGGTAATTGAAATAAAAATTAAATATTTATTTAATAATTAATGTACACACTAATATTGATAATCATAATCGAAGAGCGTATTATTATACTTGAAGAGTCACCATATAATAATTTCCAAATCAAAATAGAGGACCAGATCAATTCGTTTATTTTTACCACGTTCGCTCCGTCATAAAATAAACACATTATGATGATATAGGCTCCAAAAATGGAGTATATGAATCTCCGTAATGTGAAGACATGTCTAGAAAGCTTATTTTTAATAACTTTAAGGCTGGTTGTCAGGCAATTGGTCAACCCAATAGATGGGCATCCAGTCGTGTATTTTTAAACATTTTGAAATCCGGCAGATATAGAAAATGAACCCATATTCCCCGGATGGTACGTACGCTTACTCCTAGGCTACCGAGAAGACGTTATCATTTAAATTCAGAATATACTATTAAGTATCTTATTCTATGGAAGATTAATAAATTAAAATCTGCTAAATTTCAATGTCTTGGTTTAGACCAATATACATAATTTGTACGGACAAGCAAATTTATACCTCAACTATTATATTATTCGTGTGATTTAGAACAATTTATATATTTTTAATGAATTGATTTTAGAAGGCTGAAGTATTAAGCTTTCTGAAATTGATAACACGTATAATGTTTACGCATTAGTGGTGGAATATAATTTATATTTATTAGAATTGTTAACAGATTTATTATGTGTGCAGTTCTAATTTGTACAACAAAAAGCTTGTGTCGTGCCAGATGTGCATCAGGAACAGTTTCCCATGACATTGGTCGACGTGGCGTGCACAGGAATATGCATGATTCTTATTTTATCTAATTAAGCCTTGTTGAGAAGGGAGCTTTTCGCTGGTCGTGATATTTCGCAGTTTTTTTAAGCTTTAAAATTATTCTTTGTGGCAGTGATACTATCCGCTACCGACATCAATACTTTGTTTGGTCTACATTCTAAAATACAATTCTATTTTGTTACAATGGTCGACATATATTTTTCAATTATGGAATGCAGCCAACAGAGTTTATCTGAACAACAATTAAACATTCTTCAATGAATGATTTCAGATTTTTTTAAGGACGACGTTTGTAACACTATCTCTGTATATTAGAGATAGGAATGTGATGCGACGAACTTCAAGTGTCTTAGCTGGGATCCACTAAAACGATGCATTATCTAATTTTATCTACACACACTGAGGAATAGAGCAACATTTAATTCTATGCTAAATGTCTGGGAATCCAAGCTGTACAAGGTAAAAACGAAATGCCGGCTGTTCAATGCATGCATTGTCAGTGCTGCAATACGGTTGTGAAACGTGGCACTCAACAAAGGCCCAAAACAACCGTATTCTTAGCATTGAGAACAGATGCCTTTGGCGAATTCTGGGCGTACGGTGGTATGATTTTGTTCGAAATGAGAAGGTAAGAGAACGGACTATGCAGCC
>JAGVSQ010004662.1:0-18956 GCA_022683975.1 Rhyacophila evoluta | reverse complement strand
ATTCCCCGGATTGCTAGCCGCGCACGCTACCAACTACGCTAACCGGGGAGACTAAAAGATATATTCACATATATTGTGTTTTTACTATCTAAGTCCTGTGGCTGAGATATTAGAAGGATTGCTTGAGAGTTGGAGGTTGCGGGTGCGAATTTCACGGCTGAAAAATTTTTAGAAGTCCAAAGAAGGAAAACTGAGTACCAATTGGCTGAACAATCATATTTACAATGTGGAAATTAATATAATTATTTATTGAACACTTTTGAATATTGTGCTATTTACAAATTAATATTGATAATTGAACTATTCTAGTAGAATCGCAGTAAATAAAAGTAATATATTGATATCCTGATCGGCTGTGATACAATTCACACACATGCCTAAATAGATTTGCGCAATGTTATTTTTTATATTTTATGTAACATTTTATTTTATACGATATTCAGTTTGTTACTAAAACTTGAAATTATAAAACTCTTCACATACTCCAGATTACTGATTATTGACTATATTTTTTAACTTTTGCGTTTTATAGCAATAATAATGAGTATTAATCACGGAAGTCTTCCCGATAGCATAGTTGGTATCGTGCGCGCCTAGCAATCCGGGGAATGCGGCTTCGATTCCCCGTCTGTCGGATTTAAAAAATCGAAAAATGTAAGACTGGATGCCTATTGGGTTGAACAATTATCTGAAAAAAAATCTCGTGAAAAATAATCAGTCAAGACGTTTTCACATAGCGGAGATCCTTATACTCCAATTTCGGAGTGGAAATCTTCACTCTCTGTAGATCAATATGCTTTACTTTGAGCGAATGTGAACTTTCGAAATCGAAAATTCATAAAAAGATTTGTAAAAATTAATTTATATTGTACATGTTCATTATTCCTATTTTTTCTAGTTAAGATTTTTGATTTAAATAATGTTTTCTGATACATATTTGAATTTTAATGAAACTACATATTTCTGATTTTTTTATTCAATTATTTTTGTGCCTATGTATTTCCAATAACTATTATATACACATTAAAAGGAACCTAAACCTAAACATATTCAAACCTCTGTCTCAATTCGTATTTAAAATTGTCACCAAGGGCACATATAACAAAAGCTTTTATAACTTGTATGATCTGTATGACAACCTATACAGCACAATTATTAATAATTGAGTAGAGAGCAGTTTTGAAATGGAGCGTGGTCTTACCAATGAGGCACTTTAAAACTGTTGGTTCGTTTTCAAAATTTTAAGGACATCTAATAAAAAGTCAATGAGACACAAGCGTGGGATCTGTATCGAGATATCATTTATATATTTCCTAACCACGTATGTTTCACATGTGGAGCATATGGTTGCAATGTTAAGTTGAGTTGAATATTTGCTTCAATTATTTATATATTATATTTCACAGAATAGTTACTTAATAATACTTTGAATACATCTCTATATCAATGCAATTTATAGGTATATTTTTTAATCACATACAGTTTAAGAAAATTATGAAAATGGATCAATATGAATAATATTAATGTATACTATATTCTTTATGTGTGTGTGGGTGTATTTTTAATTTGTGAACATGAAAAGAAGTTTGCTGACTAAATGAGAAGTTGGTAAATAATGAATTGGCATAATAAAATATTTATCAATCAAGATAAGTTTCCACATACAAAAAAAAATATTTATAAAGTCTTTCAAATTATTGAGAGCCATTTGCTGTACATTCAAAGTGGGCATGGTTGAAATATCAATATAATAATTACTTCAAAAAATATTATACGAAAATCATTCAAACGACTGAAGATAAATTCCAACATGTATGTTAATAATTGGTTTCCAAAAATAATTAGTCAATCAACCGACATGTTGTCAATTTCCGGCTATTTATCTTGTTTAAAGTTTAAAGGACACACATCATATTCGAAGCAATTACTTGAAATAAATTATTTGTAGTACTCAATAAGATTCTGATTAAAGATACAACAATGACAACAGCATAACAATTAATAACTAAAACAGGTATTTAAACTTCCCGTTGAGCCATTTTATTTTAATTTTCAGCCTTCAGATAATCCAATTTGTATTATTTCAGACTCGTATGCTGAAGTAGTAAGTGCTTTCACTTTTAAATTTCTGATTTAATTTAATTGATTGTTGTAACATTGTCCAATAACCTCATATCAAGATATTGATTACACGTTCAAGCAAAAGTAAGGACAATTTAAATTTATTATGACAGTTTGATTTACACACATGATTTAATAAAATGGTAGCCTAATTAATAGAATGCATTGTGTCTCAAAAATACCTCACTTAAATGGCTACACTGTACTTAAATGGATACTTAATATTTATTCTAGGGTACCTGATAAGATGGCGTCAGGGTTTTGCAACCGAAAAATGCGGGCTCGATTTTGCACATCTGCTGGATTTCAAAAAACCCGAAAATGCAGGACCGAATGCCCAATGTGTTTAAAAATCAGCTGTCAGCTAATTCGTGTTCTACTTTCAGAGTAGACTCTATAAAATATTTAAGCTAGACGCCACAGTGTAATTTCTCATTTTTCTTACTTGTTATAATTATGTTATGAATACCTTTGAATTACTTTTAAAAATTTTGTTTTTTAAAAACTTATTATAAGTAAGTTTGTAGGTTTTATACTATGCCCACATTAGCAATATGGATTCAAAAGAGATCTACTCAAAGAACATAAAATTGGATAATTGCTTAAATTTTATTTCTTGTTATAATTTATTTCCTCTTATTTAAAAATACCTAATTGTGACTATACAAATTTAAAAGGCTGTTAATTTAGAAAATTATTTTGATCCATACGTTAAGATTTGACAATAAATCGCGATTCCAGTTTTATATTTAGTAAGTTTTAATAAGTATTTTAATCATATTTCGATTTTATTTATTTAAAAATTTGTTCTAAATTACATGTTATTATTTATTAAATTGAAAAAAGTGTGTTATTAACATTTCTAATATACATATATTATACATACAGACTATGCTCTAATTTTAAAAGTAATTTGAATGGATTCAAGCAAGTGTGATGTTTGTCGATGTGAAATTGTAATATTTTAAATGGATTTGCTTAATATTGATCAACGTTCACTATTATTTCAATATTTGCATTGAGTAAATATTATGAAAATGGCATATCTATGTTAGAATGAGGAAGATTAGTGTGAAGTTGATATATCAAGAATTCGTATTTTAAAAAACAAACTATTTTCATATGACAATGATACTTATACGACAAAAATTGTATTCCTTAATATAATGTTATAATAACAGAATTCATTCTTTATATTCGTACTATATTGGTTCATTGCAATGATAATTCTCGAGAAATGACAAATATGTCATTCATTTTTTATGAATCATTTACCGCCATCTTTATTTGTTTTTATTATTTATGGAATTTAGTTGTCTCGTAAATAGACTTCAGAATACAAACATCTATATATAATATTATATATTTAAATACGAAAAAAATGTGATATTGCGTTAAAACAGATCAATTCAGATTTATAAGCTAAATAAGGTGAAGAATTTAGGCCAGTAAAATAAAAAATAAAAAAAACATTGAATGCAATTTATTACAATAATTGTAGTTTCATATGGAGTCCTTGAATTTAGTCCCGAATGTTACTGGGAGAAAACATTTTACAGTGAGTTTATTTAGTGAACATTGAGTGTCAAAAAATTATCAGCGAAGCTAATTTATTTTTCTGAATAATTCACATAGTCAACACAAAATATACACGCACAAGAAATACAAATGTAACATACAAACAATAATATTTAGTCTTAAAAATAAAATGAGCCATTTACATAGCATATAAACCGCAGATATTTTTAGTATTTTAAAACATTTACATATGAATACGTAATACTCGATCATGCTCAAATATATTATTATATATATATTCATTCAAATATATATCGTTTTTCGTCGAAATTCGTTGTGTTTATAAAGGATTTTAATATTTTTATTAAGTTTTTTTGAAAGAAGGACAAAGTATTTCGTTGCAGATATATTAAAAAATAATGTCACTCTTCACGATAGGCGAGCCATTACCCAAAAGCGAAATAAGATATAAAGTTCTAAAGAATACGAAAAGACTTTTTATAATATTATAAATCAACGAAATAAATCAAAAGAGGTGTATATCATTTTACACATAAGCATCGTTTTATAATGTTTAATTGCTTTAAAAACCAAAGATGGAAAGCCACATGTGAAATGTTACCGAATTGTATTGCTTAAAAATTTAGAATAAATCAAACAAACTCTATCATAGTGTATATCTGATATTATTTTTTAACAAAAATAAATGAATATACTTCAGATAAAATATTATTTGTTTACAAAAGACAAATAGCGTACTTAAAGGTACGGAAAACAAAAAACAGGAAAATACGATCTATAAATCTGATTTTTTTACGGCTTGGGCTTTACACTGTGGATTTTTGGAGAATATTATGAAAAATGTATTTTTATGTTTGAAAACTGTTTTTTATAACAGGTTTAAGAAGCTGGGGAACAGGATTATAAGAATGTAGGTTTTTATTTTTGTGATACGGGAACATTTTTCAAAATATATGATCTACTGGTTTATTTATTTTTATAAACAGTAAATCATTCATACACATTGATTTCATTTCAAGTATTTATACAGAAAGTTGATTTTATGACTCTCAAGAGTTCAATTTAATGACATAATAGTCCAATAACAATTCTGAAATTCTTGATAAAATAATACAATAATACAATGTTAATCGATTGTTCTATAGCTAATTTTGATATGAAAATGTACATTCATATTTTGAAAAGATATTAAAATTATTGTTAACAATACAATTCTACTATTTGAATAATAATTGATACCATTGGTTAATGATTTTGAATAGCTAAACGAAATTTAAAGTGATTAAAACTTTGTGAAAATGAATAAATGTATTGTTATTTAGTATTTTTGTATTTTTCAGGTTATGTGGAGATGAATGCATACCAATTTATAAGAATAACTTTACTATACATTGTAACTCTGTCTAGATCTTGTTTGTCTGTTGTCCAATTTTTTGTGTGGTATTTATACATTATTCACGCATGTATAACACGATGTTACCTAAAGGCGAAACAAAGATCAAAAATAGCTTTCTATTTGAAAATTTTTGAAAATTTATGACGTGTTAAAACCGATTATTGATATAAAAATCTGTCATTAATTCATAAGTAGAAATCTTGAAGTTTTTCTAATAAACAAGTAAATAGCATATTGATTTAATCAAATAATTTGAAAATTTTTAGCAGAGTAGTAAATTTAATATAAATTCAATAAAAAAATGTTTTCATTTATTTTTATAAAATTAAATAAATATGAGACGGTTTTATTATGATTCGCTTTATTTGCAGTTAATACGTTATTAAAAAATGTTGAATAAATTCATAATTAAAGAAACTCACCTTAATTATACTTTTAAATAATACGTGATGGGCACATTTTTCTTACAACAATGAGATTGTTTATTTTTTTTTATGCGAATGGATTTCGTATTTTTTAGTTGATACCGATGTATTATTGAATAAAACACTGAAAATTTTTCACTCACAATATTATTGTTTAGACAACTGTAATGGTTTAAGTTTCGGTTGATACTAATCCATACTGAGAGCTAAATGCCAAGAAATCGACCCTTCACTGTGCTTTGAATCATATCAACCTAGGTGTACTGCCAAGGTAGAGTGTAAAAGATCCGATTTAATAATGGTTGTGTTGTTTCAAACTACTCCATCTAAAAATATATCTTATTTTAATCTATATTAAATAGCATTGTGCTAATTACGTGTATCTCGTTTGCTGACTTGCGATAAACGATAAACGAATTTGCTCCGAAAACAAAAATATGTATAAAAATTCTACTAAATTAACGACGAAGGACTAACTGCTTATTGAGTTGAAAAGTTTACTGTAAAAAACAATGTTAATATATCCGTGGACGTCATTATGATCTTCATTTGTATTGGACGTGATGAAAATATCTGTCATAATTTATGAATTATATTTATAAACTATTTTCGCTCCGAGGGACAAAATTTGCATGAATTTCTAAACTGTAACAAATTATTTATCAGATAATTACCATTGTTAGTATATTTAGTTATTATGCATATAAAAAAACTTATATATATTTTATACACTTGAGACTCATAACCTATGGTTCTAAAAAACTCAAAAGGGCGCATGTGTATTCAATTAGTCAGACTAAGTAAATAAATATTTTTAAATAATCTGAAATACATTGCCCTAAATAACTTATGAACCATAAATGCATATGCAAAGAATTTCGATTTCCTCCAATTTTGGCGACAATAACGACACATATAACAAATTATCTACTTCATTTGATTAAGTTGTTTAAGTTATTTTGATAAAAAAATAGTATTTTAGTTAACAATGTCAAACTTTCAGGATTTGACGGTTTATTAGTACTTTATCATTTCAATACTGTTCCTAATTTATCTTGATTTTTAAGCGTGCTTTTGTCATGCGTAAATTCGTTGAATACTAAATAATGTATAAAATTACAAGGTTCTTGAGATGTTATATTTTGAAAACTTATTCAAAAAGGAAATGTTTATCATTACTAATAAAAATTCCCATATTCGATATTAATAAATTGTATTATTAACACGAGGTAGTGGGTATCATAATACAACGAGTGCTTGAGAGGTGGACATTTATTTAACCGCACACACTTTTAAATTGTTTAAGTAGCAACCGGACGGCTCAAAACGATCTGCTTCTAATTGTAGGAAGCATCTAAACACTCTTAAGTGACAGATAGACAAGTTCGCCATGGGCAATTTAAATTACAGTAGATACAAAGCCAGTACTAAATAAAGCCAGATGTCTAATGTCCAGCTAGTTACCGCATCAGCAGTTTAATAGTTTACAATTTTTTTCTGGATTATACTTTGGTAAATTAATTAGTTAAATCTATTGGTACTACAGCAAGTACATACAACGCAATTTATTTTTACAAATTTCACAAAAAAATTCAATATGTGATTCATATAATAGTGTAATTAATTTTTGATCAATACCATCGTAGTATTATTTTGGCTTAATATTAATAATAAAACATACTGAGAATATAAACAGACACGTAAAAATAAAGAAACATCATACACACATAGTATGTTATTCTAATGCTACAATGACGCCGGATATATAATAGTTTTGACTCAGATCAGCAATCGGTCCAATTTGGGTTTTAGCCATGTCCACTGTGAATGTGAAACATGTAGACCTCCACGAGGCTTTATCTTGACAGATTGTGTTTCTGGGTTGATTGTCAGGCAGTAAATCTATGGAAAACCAGTCTCGCATATTTGACTGCAGTAGAATTTGAATTTGCGTGCTTTAATTTCAAAGCGCGCAAGTTTATTAGACCGACCATCAAAATTACAAAACAGGAGTCACACCAATTAAAAAAATATTTTGGAGTGATTTGAATAACCTTCGTTGCTAGTGCTACTATAAACATGTATAAAATTGTTTTTAACTGGCTAAGGGAAGCTAAGTTTACTATATTATTAATTTAATATTATGAAGATAATATTTAGAAATTTTTCATTTAATTAAAAATATTATGGAATAGTGTAGATTATAGGGGTTTGAACATTTTTTTCATATACTTTAGAACAAATTATAATAAGTATAAATATTTTCATGAACTTTTATAAGTTTTGCATACATTCATCTTGTCCACTCTGTAGTTGGCACCCACTAGAGTAGACGTAAGCATACTACGTGCTTGTTCCATAGATCGTGATTTCAAGTCTTACAGTTTTATAAATAAAAATATGAATATTGATTTTGAATACATATTTAATTCCAACGGCATTAATCGAAAACGTTTAACAAATAGTCTGTAGCTAATTCTTGAAAGCATTTTATTGTATTTCTCCACATTTGATAGCTAATTGACATCAGGAAAAAATATTGGGGACAAATAATATAGACCAAAATCGAATAGATACATAATTATACGTATATTGTTTCATGGTCCACAAATTAATCCTCGCAATGAATCATATAGATTTCCACAGTGTGTATATATTCACTCCAAAAATAGGATATTGGATATCCGTAAAATGGAGACTTATTTCAGTACTTAACCTACAAGTCGTCTAGTTCTACACTTTTAAATTATTTTAAATCAATAGAAGCTATACAATTTGAAGTATCAATTTCCGGCATCAAAACGTACACGGGCCAATATGTAACATTATATCAAAAAATGTCTTATCGTCCTTAGATAATGGGCGCATTATTTTTATAACGTTTTAAAAGGAGATGATTCTTTGCTAAATATGAGAAGGTATATAATAACTAAAATTTGTTAGTTAGCTTATGAACTCAATAGCTTACCAAGGTTGTTTGGTAATATAATGTGCTATTTTTTCGTCAATTAACAATATTAAAATAAAAAAGAACGTCAAATTATATATAATCGGATATAGAGGTAAATGACATCAATAATATAAAACTTTCATAAACACAGATTATTTAAAAAAACTCTATCTGCCTTAAAAAAATAAATGTTGACCAAATACTGATTAGTTGGGTTTTTATAATTTACGTTTATTGACAAAATTCACTCCCCAGTGTGAACGTGGTCTTTCTACAAAAAAAAAATAGACGAATCTTTAGTAATCGCCCTGCTGTATAAAAAAACTTTTTAAACTTTTTGGATTTATTTAATATACTTTGGCAAATTAAGAATCTAGCTGTTCCATAAATAGATTTTTAAAATTGAAATCCAATAATACCCATTATCTCAAAACTGTACATTTGCTAGTAAGGAACTATGTACTTTTTTAAATAAAATATAAAAATCTGCCTATACTATATTTACGTAAATTATGTATAAAATATCTTAATATTTCTTAGTCAGTTAGTGTGAGCACTTTAATGTGCGCGCCTATGTCTTGTGAGCACTTCTCCGGTGCGCAACTGTCTTACGTGCAGTAAATATTGCAGCTGTTGTGCAGTAAATATTTAAGCAGCTGCTGTGCAGGAAACTCGCGATTTGCTTGTTCTTGAGACGACATGATTGATAAGTACGTGCTTATTCACACGACCACAGTAAAAAGTGCACTAAGTATGATTTGAATCTATTTAATCTATTTTATGACTTCTATATGCCATCCACATAAAAAAAAAACTTAACGTGATCAAATTTAAAAAATATAACAATAAATTTAATAATCTTAAAAAAGATGTTTTAGTAAATAATATGATAGCTTAAATTCATTTCTTATTACTAAGGATTTTACTGCTTAAGGGTAAGGCATCGACCTCACATAATAAATGACTCTAAAATTTATTTTTGATTAAAGTTTAAATACATTTGAAGGAGTTTGAGTATACATATAGCATACTATGTTGTGTAGATGGTTTTACCGAAAGATATTTCTAAATCAAGTTTCCAATTGAAAACCATGTTCGAATAAACCGGTTGCAAAAATTATCGACATTTTTTTTGCATCATACATTCTTATATTTTTTTCCGTGGTGATAATTTATTATTTTAATTCATATAATTTATGGTTCATAATAGTTATTAATTGTATGCATATTGCTAAAAATGGTGACCATTTATCAGATAGTTCAGCCATTGCGATTTGGTCTCTATATAAGATAATTTTCTAGATTTAAAAAAAAAATCAAAATCGTACCGTAAGCAAACAAGTTTTAAAAAGGCTAGATATAATAGAGAGAATATGAGTATGAATTCGTTATTACTTAAGTTCATAAAAAACGATAATTCAATAAAAAACAAAAAAATATTAATACTCTTCTCAAATGCAGAATATACATACATAACAACGAGATGCGATTCTTTTTAATGGGTACCTACCATCAAATATTTTTTGGCTTTTTAAAAATATCAATGTATTATACAACAGTCGGGCAAACCAGGCTAATACATAGTAATACGTGTCTTATTTATATAGGTGATAAAATGCATTTCTTTTTTTATATATCTTGGATTTACTGATATTTTGAAAAGTGTAATTTAAATTTTAAATCAATTATGATCAAAAATCCTAATCAAAATTTAAATAGTATAAAAAAAGACGAGAGTCACTAAATTTTCTGATTAATAAACTATTAAATAAAAGTCGATGGGGCAGCGGGATGTGTTGATTATTTAAAAACCTGTGTTATTAACATCACTAACCCAATTATTCTCAATTGGGTGTTGTTTTTTTTCTCGTAAGCTACAGAATGAATGCATTTTGAATAAATTGATAACAGCATTTTTTCGATTGCAAAATTAGTAAACAAATACTTAACTATACATACTTTAAATTCACTCAACCGTTTCGTAAAATACCTAAAAAAATAAAGACTATTGGTTCACATCAATTACAAATATTGCAGCAATAACAAATATATATTTGCTTTTGTCAACGCACCTAAAATTTAGTGAGTGATCCATTAGAAAAGGTTTAATCAGCTCGTAGAGTTTACAAATGGTGAAAACTAAAGATTTACTGAGCTATTTCGGGTAATTCAAATAAGCCAATATGTAATGTAGTACTTTATTATTTCCTCTACAATTCGGCGCATCTTGATTTCACTCACAGAGGTATACTGTTGCGTAATAGACGTGAGACGATCTTTAATCTTGCTTCAACTTCAAAGAAGTGCCGGAAATGTCTCAGGAGCAGTTTCCCAAGACTTTGTAAACTAGAGTGTGTATGAATTCTATTGAGTTAAAGTACCATAGTGATATCTTGTTTAAGTAATAATGAAATAAGTAACTCAATATGTTTTTATTAAATACTATATTTAAATCTTTGGAAAATGTTGTTTTGTTTTATTGAAAAAAATACTAATAAATCAGCTGCTATAAAGCTTTTTTGTCAATGGTTCAAAATAGAATTGAAAATTCGGGATACTTTGGATTACCAACGTTGCTATGGGTATTAATTTTGTGAGTCAGCAGAATTATTATTGCCATGGCATCATTTTACAAAGTTTTCGTATAACGCGAATTTACAGCAAGGAAAGTTTCGCTTTAATCAGGAATACAGCGACATCTCGCTTTTTTATTATTTGTTTGCAGCAAAACTTAAGAAACCTTTTACTGTAAATCAAAATTTATCACCCGACCTAATGTACAATCTTCGATACTGTTTTTAAAGGAACAATACGACAAAACAACATTTAATTTGCGGTTGTTTATAACTTTTGTTGAAGTGGGAAAGGACACATTGCAATTATTATCTTTGTTTATTGTACAAAGATGTAAAAAAAATAATGAAGATGAGAAATAAAAATACATTTAAAAAATTCTGAATTATATTTACGTTTTAATACATTGTGTTACATTATGGTTGTACATAAAAAAGATTGAACATATAGATTTTAGAAATGTAAAATGAATACTCTAGAGCAGTGGTTCCCAAAGTAGTCTCTACTGACCCCTAGAAATTCATGCAACCGTTGAGGAAGTACGTGAAAGGTTTACATACACGCGCTAAGAAGCTTGTGAAGTAGTTTGACTAACAAAAATTGGGATTTGCCGATCATTAATATCTCATTTAATCACTGCTATAAAAGTAAGTGGACTATGTAGATTTCAATTTCAATCATTGTTAATTTATTTCGACAGTTTTTTTCACGAGAATTTTCCATTACCCATTTTTTAAACTCCTGTATATTTTAAAATTCGAGTAACTCTAAGATTCCAAGATGCAATCTCCGGCTTAGAAGTGCACACGCTAACGTCTCAGATATCGAAAGAACAATATTATCATATCATAAACAATTGGAAAACCCTCTTAATTTATGTAAATTTATCCAAAAAATTAAAACTTATCTATAGTTGTCACACGAACATATTATAGTTTTTAAAATAGTGTATAATACATATCATAATGATAGATTTGTCAAACTTAATGTGAAATAATCAACTATTTAAAAGAGTCATTGGAAGGTTCATGTCATGGATCAAATTAATATAGATCAGTTATAAGTTTTAATATATCTACAAAACTCAATCTAAAAAGTAAAATATTACAATGAAATGTTTTCTACTGACATATAAAACTAATACAATCAAAAACTTTATAAAAGTGGTAAGTTAAGAAGCACTCTTCTTCAATATACCATAAGGCAATTTTGAACTGAGGATAAATGTAAACAACTAATCCTCACCAAATAACAAGCATTATGATTTCATTGTGTAATAAATGTCAACATGATAAATAGGCTGACCCAACAAGTTTGTTGTAAATGTTGAATTTTATTTTGTAGTAACTGTTTTAAAGGCAATATATAGAGATGTTCAAAAACTACTCGAAAAAATAAAATTTTGTCAATTGTATGTTAAATAATTTAATTAAGAATGTTTTATAAAGAAGTTGAGTGACGTAACGATTATATCATGTATGATTAAGATTACTTATAATATGAATATAATAAGTCCTTAACACTGATGCATAGTTTAAATAAGTAAATATAACATATGATGCACGTTCAGGAAAATACAAATAATAATTTAAATTAAATTAAAAATGCCCTTTGCAAAGTGCATAATTTAAACAAACAATAAGAAATTATACCTACGCATTAATTATATTGTGATATAAATATTCTACCATGTATGTTATCAAAAAAACTACATAATAATCAAAATAAGTCTATCATGAATATGCAATGCAACATAATAGGCATAAAATTATATTTATTGGGTAAATAAGGCCTTGAAAAATTATTTCATTTAGGTGAAAAATGTTTTGGTGAGTAACAAGACATGCTCTATAAACCATATGAATTAAAAAATAAAAATTATCAGAAAACTAACAATGTGTTAATTGGCTTCCTTCAAATAACGATTTTTGATAAACCGATCGTCTATAATGATTTTAATGGTAAACAATTTACGCCAAGGTAGTGAATTTTAATCGAAAATTATGTAGATATATCCCTTCTTATCTCTTATAGAAGGAGCGTGATACCAGTATTATGAATCTAGGATAAATGGGTGTATGTGTATAGTATGAAAGATTAAAAGGGTTTAAAGAGCATTCAGGTAGGATTGAAGTGTTTACAAATATTTGAGGCTGATTGTGCAATGGATTGAAGATTGCAGATGGCGCTTATGTTATCTATTGACGTATTGTTCACGAAATGATTGTATGTAAAAAACTTGCACTATTTGTCAGATATCAAATCGCACGATCTCAAGTAAATACTTTTTAATACACATTCTCGACCATTGGTAGATTGCATAGACGCTATGGTTGAAAAAAGTATCGGATACCTTTTTCGTGGGCTATAAAGTATTGTATATGTCATTTAAGCAATAAGCTTCCTTGCATTTATTTCTTTTTTTTTCTCATGTATTATATAGTTTCTGCCTTTAAAAAAACAACAACTAAAAGTTTGATTGTTGTTCAAACCTGCTTTCTGACTTGTGTGAAAACACTGAATAACAGTGCTCAAATATTATATTGGGGAATTCGAACATTTAATATGTTTATTAATTTTATATCGCTTGCTGAGGATTAGAGTATACTATGTCCACAATAGTTTAAAATGAGATATTTGAGTTTGAAAGTTTAAAAATATATTTCTACTATTTATTTTTGTTGAGTTTATTGATTGATTTGCCTATAAACTATTATGATCAATATATCTGCAATCTAGTCTGCAAACACAATTTTCTTTAATATTAAAAATTATATGCTTTTCTAAATTAATACTTATATTGTTTTTGTCCAGTTTTGTCAAATTTTGTTAATGCTGTTTTATTCCATGTAATTTTTAAAAACTAGTTTGTTCTATGTCCATCAAATTATTGGATATCGAATAATGTAACATTAATAATGCTGTTATGTTTGTTATAACAACTATGTTATTGGGCTTGAAAAAAATAATATTATAATATATATACTGGAAATCTATTTTAGGTAAAATGTTTTTCTAAATATATCAGTAGTAATTTATATATTAACTTTATATTTATATTTATATTAACACTATAAGACTTTTAATTGAACGATTATAATTAAAATAGCGTCAAATTTTTTTGTATTTCATATGCGGACACAAATAATAATTAATTTAAAAAAATGCAGTAAAATGAACAATACTAAATTACTTACATAATCCTGTCAAGATTATACGGTTGAATATAATGACGACGCGATTGTGTGTTATAAATTCTGAGAAATACTGTAATATGATGTTATATTATTATTTGATTTCAGGCTACAACATTACCAAATTATATTATATTAATTGCTTGATCTATTAATGGTATATTTCAATTATCGCTTCTTTGGAAGATTTTGATTGAAATGTGTTATTATGTTAGATGAGTCAATATATTATGTAGGTTCAATATGGGTCATGAGACGTCACCTGCAGACATATCTAGTTAAATGATGTTAATACAACGCCTTTAGGTTAAATACTTGAAGATATACATATATACAGTGTGAGAGTAAAAATATATCTACCTGTTTAATAATCGTTTTTATAAATTAATAATTTATTAGTGTAACCATAACTTGTAGGTAAAGTACATATTTGAAAAAAAATGAAAATAAGTGGCTTCATATCAACGGGAGTTTTACTATATAAAATATGGTGATGCATTGATTGGTATACTGGATTTGTAATAAAATTAATGTCAAAAACGTAGTAAAATCGTTAAATATTTTAGATAATAGATAAGCACAGTCAACTTAAAGTAAATGGATAAAAAAATATGAAGGTAGTTTAAAGTTATTACAGCTGATGGCTGTATAAGCGTACACGCTTAAATACCGGAATCAATATGTTTTAATTTCAGAGATCCTAAGATTTTTTACACACTTAACTCTATGCGCGATACTTATTGGGTTGATTGATTGACTGGTTACTAATTATCGTGAAAATAATGTTTCATATTTTTACTTTAAGAAGATAATAAATAATATATTATATGACTGTTAAAGTTGCATACAAAGTATTTGATACTTTATTTGTTACAAATTATAATTTTTACTTATTTAAGAAATCTGTTTTTTAAATTATAGTGTTTATAATAAAGTGTTTTGATAAAAAAAACTATCGTTGATGATAAATTATACGCCGTTTCGAAGTGTAAATCACCAGAGACGTGAAAATCATTTGAACACTCACCAAAATATTTGTGAAGATAAATTTTACTGAAAATAGTTGACAGATAATTTGGGGCTGCCAATTTTTATCCCGTCCAAAATATGTGCTCCATCAGTTTCATACGATCACGATTTTATTTTCCGAAATGAAAAAGTTACTTTGTTATTAAAAATGATACCATTTATATGAGTGATTGTTAAAATAATACTAAATTATTATGATTTTATAAAATATTATTATGGTAATGTTAAAAGGAGAGCATTAAGACTTCTCTTGGTGCCAAATTTCATCATATATATGAGCGTTGTATGTTTTTTAATATGCAATTGACCTTAATGTGTTTATACCATATGGTAGAAGAAATCTTACAGTGTTTTTTTTTTGGTTATTTAAATTTTGATTTTGTTTTTGAAATATCTAAAATGTAATATGGTAAAAGTGTCATATGTGTATTTCACTTTTATTATAATGATATGTAGATTGAATAAATTTTACATTTTTGCTAGTGAAAATATTTCATGAATAATGCAAGAACATATCTGAAAGAAAATATATCCACATTATTAAATTGTGTGTTTTAATAAAAAAAATGCGGTTAAAATGAAAAATATTAAGCCCTTAGATAGTGACATATATGTGTATTAAAATTTTTGCTCCGGAAATGAAGCATATGGATTTGCAAAGTGTGAAGATGCCCGCTATAAAAATGGAGTATATGGATATCCGCAATATGAAGACATATCTCGACAGATTATTTTTCTTAAACCTTATTTGGTCAACAATTGGTCAACCTAATGGGCATCCAGTCCAACACTTTTGAATATTAAACATTCCATCAGAAGTGGAAATTGAACCTGCATTCCTCGGATGGAAGGCGCGCACACTTACCTCTAGGCTAATGCTGCTACTAACAGCGAATAAAGTATTAAAATAGTTCAACTATCATATTTTTTTGATTATAATACGCCATCTATACACCGTTAATTTAAAATACTTCTTATCATCATAGATCCATTTCAATGGAAAGATACAGCGAAAATGTAAAAAATATCAAAAGTTTTTTGTTTATGAAATACCTTAAAAATTGGTACCGAACTTATTATAATTACATTTAGACCTAGAGTTGTTACCGACAGCGTTTTATATTATTTTATATCTTAAAATATCTATGCTATTACAAGAATACCTGATGCGACTTTTCTTGATGAGTTTTCCATTATCTTCTTCTAAAAATATCGACGCTGACCTCTCTTTCACTTCTTAATGTGATTATCAAAACCATGGTATTTTTGGCAGTAATAATAAGACGCTATAATTAATAACACCCATCGTTAACATAACGAAGTACAAAAAAGAAAGTACATATGTCTTGTTACGGAAGAAATTTTCGATCAAAAGAAATCGATATTTCACTTAAGTATAAAGTAAATATATTAAATAGATATTTTGAGTAGATTTTTGAGATACATATTTTAGCGAGAAAGTCAAAAACTGTAGCAGTGGTCAAAAACAACATATAATGTGAACGTTAGAATTTTAAACTATGTAAATAATTTAGAGAATCTAACAATCTGTAAGTCTTTACAATAATTAGACAGTTGAAATAGCTGGCAACAAAATTCCATGAAAATGGTGAAGAGAAAACTTTTTCAAGATGTCGTTCACAACTAAGACATATAAAATAAATCAAAGATGTTTGGCAAAAATATTATGCTAGTGATGGTTTATTATAATAGTACATAAATAAATTTAAAAATCCAAGTATTGAGGGTGCCATTGCTTAAATTCACGAAGAATTTGGAGATAAAGAACGGATATACCTCTATCACGTTGACTGGCTGGGATATAATATGATTAGAATTAATCCGATTTGCCTGACTCCTATTTTCATGTACAGGATATATTTAGCAAAATCGAAGAATACTCTTCATGTCTTGAGAAGATGAAATCACTAAGCAGTGATAGAATCTAGAAAGTGACAAGTAGTGACCCACGAGTAGTATGCTCCACATAGTATTAATATGGATTAAAAAATAAACAAAAGTATTCTAAATATAGAAAACCTCAATGTATAGTAACCACAGTACCTAATATTTAATAAAATGTATTATAATACATATATCGACTTTTGATTTCAATTTAAAATTTTCTCATAATTTCATCAATATCAAAAAAATCTTTTATTGCAAAGAATATCGAAAGATTTGGAAAATGTATTCAGGAATATATTTATATAATACCATATAAAAAATAATTTTCTTCAAATACCATTTTCATATTCAACCTTTCTAGTAAAATGTAAAATATGTTATATTAACCGAGGTAATTTTTTTATATATATTTATAATAACTTTAGCAATCCGAAGCTCTATATATTGGATAATATTCGAGATACCATTCATTGCCTGAGTAAAGCAGTATTATTAGGTTTGAATATTTTTTCATTAAATCTTCGTATACCTTTTGTGTACTTCCCCGTCAGCCAGGAGGCGTATGGATTATTTTCATTTATCCATAGACGTTGGATAATAATTGGATTTAGTCTGTCAATTTTCTCTAGAGATATTTTTACCGTACAATGTAATCGTCATAGATGCCAAGGGTTGAATTAGTTGGCTGTTATAAAAGCTCTGAAAAAAATAATAGAATATAGAATTTGTAAAGGATTTTCTGGTGTAAAAAATAATCTAAGCTAATCAAAATTGCACTAAAAATATCTAGCCATTTAACTTTACGTCCAGATGTGCTCTTTAATTTAAAATCTTATCACCAATATTCAGCAGAAAATAGTCCTTGCTTAAAAGTACTTTCAAAATGTAAGCAATGATTTAATCTTGCTTAGATTGATTACAGTATTTTTTTATTTTAAAAACTTTTACATACATTAAAATAAAATGGTTTAGTATTAAACTAATTCCTATTTATTAAAAAAGTAAGCAACATCTGCTTTGGTGCCGGAGATTGCTCGGAGAGTTCGAATTTTCGTCTCGTAAAATTAAGAAAAAAAAAGTAAAACTGGATGCCAAAAAGACTGTGAAACTGGTTGATAGTATACCTTCAAAACACAATAATAATCCGTCTCCATAGGTTTTCACATTGTAAGTAAGTGTGCCACAATACTTAAGTGGATATCTAGTTATAGACATGGTAAGAAAACCTGAATCGTATCAATAACTAAACAACATGACTCTTTATTGAGTACGAGTCAAATTATTAATATCTTGGCTAAAAAATATTTTCAATAAAAACTTTATTCAAGAATTTATTGAAACACCAATCGCATAACAAAATATAAAACTTTGAACTACATCTATTAATTATTATATTATGAATTTCTCAAAATTATTTTCAATTTTAAATAAAACTATTGACGAATAAATAAATGAAAACATTTAAATTTATTTCCTTCAACTTGAGTCAATAAAAGTCGAAATATATTTTTTTTTGAAACTACTCTCTCAAAAAAATATGTTGAAATGCACTATGTGTTATGCATGATAATTTATAATTAAAAATATATACATTTAGAAATCTAAATATATCTGGAAAAGTTATGGAAGATGAAAAACTAAAAGTTTATGATGATTCTTTAATAGCATTAAAGAAAATTTCGTGTACTAAATTTATGTTTTTTTTGTTTTCTGTGAGAACCCTAAGGTCAATGACCGCTAATTTATTACAGGTGAATTGAGGTCTTGGAAAATATTTTTAGTACTTACAAGAAAAATATTTAATTATGAAAGATACTTTA
>JAGVSQ010004661.1:0-18956 GCA_022683975.1 Rhyacophila evoluta | reverse complement strand
TGTAGATCCATATGCTCCACGTTGGGAGCGAACATGGTATATAAAAAAATATATAAAATATTTAGAATACTTGATTCCTCATTTAAAACAGGAATTTCTATACCTTAAACCAGTGATTCCAAACTTATTTGTACCGCGGACCCTTAAATTAGATAATATTAATCTGCAGCTCCCAAAAAATATTTTTTGTAGACATAAAAAAAATAATACAAGTTTCTTCTCAGAATTATGATTTCTCATATTATTTTTTTTTAGCCCGTGTGTGTAAACCTGCAGACCTCCAAATTAATTTTAAGTTTCCACGGATCCCTGTGAGTCAGTATGGACCGCTTTGGGAACTACTGTCTTAAATCTTTAAAAAATAAAAATTATTTAATAATTGTAAAAGTATTTTTTATGATAAATTTGAGGTGTGCAGCTAGGATGTGTAGAAAATTTAAAAACAACAGCAGTTGGATATTTCAAACATAATTGGTTAAACTAAAGAATTAGTTATGAATATTGTAAATTGCAAAGACATTATTCAAATAGTATAATTCCAATTCTTTCAGTTCAATTCATTATTACATACATTTGGTATTGGGTATACTATAGTTTCAATATGAGGTTAAATAAAAAATGGACCATTTTTTAAATAAATGTGGCAGCTTTCTGTTGTGATATAGTTATTTTATTGTTTATGTGTATTTAAAACGCACCGATGAAGAAGAAACTCGCAGACGCCGTGATACTGATGATCGAAAACTCTTTCCACCAGATAGCGGACAAAATGAACCAACCTCTCAACAAGAATTTGAAACTGTCAAAGAAGATGGTATGTTTTAAAATCCGCGCGTTATATCATTTTTAAGATTGAGATCTCTGAATATGCTAGCTTTTTATTGGAATGTGACAGTTTAGATCAAATATTAATATAGTTCTTCCAGTCATTTTGTAATTTTGTCATTTGGTATGATGTCAACATAACTGTTACCATAAAACATAATGTTGTGACAAAAACATATAATACAATTATGCAATAAAATAAATTGCCTATCAACTATATAATTATTTGTATTATATTTCTTTAATGTTTGCAGATTAGTAAGTAAAATGCAAATCCTGAGATAAATTCATAACAATTGACACAGTGATCAAGTCTTCATAGTGCTTATTATTTAACACATTCGCTGCGACATGTATGTATTAGTATGGTGTATTGACGCCTCAAGGGCGTCTTTAGCAGCGAACGTGTTAATTGGTTATCAAATATTATATTTGAAGTTAAAAATGTATTTAAATTATTTTGATATAGTAAGTTTCCACCAAGCATCGACAGAAAGCAAAGGTAATTCTGTTTTATAACTTTTTATTATTATTACTAGGTGTGTACAACACTTTTGTGAAGACCGTTGAGAATCATACTTCACTGAATGTGAGTTCATTACGTCACTATTCTGCACATTCTATCAGTATTTGGGCTTGCCGAGAAGTGGACCCTGAAGAACTTATGAACAAAACAGTAGCTCCTAATAACTGCAGCTTGAAATCCATAGTTAGGACACGTACACTGAAATTGGGTAAGAAACACTTATTTGATTGCACAGAAAAGACTATTTTGGACATGCCCTCTTAAGGCAGGCACATGTAACATAATTGATTGCATTGAATAGGAATCTAAGCTTATTTGACTTTGAAAGCTATGATTTTGAAAAATATTATTTAAAACTAAAAAATGTTGGAACATCTTATCTCCCTGTTTGATGCGAGGGATGTCCATAAAGTAAGTTTTCCACTTATCTCACTAGAGCAGTGATCCATGCCCTTGTGGTGCTTCCCGTCTTCTCACAGTAGCATCGTTCCAGCTATCGAAAATGCAGGCTCCATCCATATTCCAGCTCTCCTGCTGACTGTGATAATGTTTTTGAATGCACAGAGCATAGCGCTTATCGGAGTTCATCGTCATCTGTGCTAGATCTATGGACTTAATATCATGTGCAAGTAGATGGTGCGTCATTGGTGTAGACAATTTATCAGTGGGTTCGATAATGCTAGGTGGCACATGGCTCGACGGACAGCAAGTCTCCTGCAGGAGTTCTGCTGGGAGGTGTTCAATCATCTACCCTGCAACCCGGACCGCACTTCCAGTGATTTTCATCTTTTCCTACACCTTGAGAAATTCCTGTCCGGTCAGCGTCAGCGCTTTGAGAATGATAGAGAGGCAGAAATGGTTGTCACACGGTGGTTCCAATCCCAGGTGGCAGACTTCTGAATCTGAATGCGGTTCAGAAAATTAGTAGCTGTTTTTCACATTTAGCCCGATGGACATACCATGTCTCTCACACGTACGTGTTGTTTATGTTTGGCCCGATCAACGTACCTTGTCTTTCACATGATATTGTAGGCTAAGGGGTTAATGTTAATTTGAATCATTTGTTGATTTTCTTACTTGACATAAAGTGCAAATGTATTTGGTGTATAGTATGTCTTAATTATAATAGTTTATAAATCATAGTCTTATGTTTTTTTTTTCTCAATTGATGTAATAGCAGTTTGATTATTCTGGGAAGTGCAGAGGTAAAGAAAAAAAGATAAGGTGTGTTAATAAAATTTGTGCATCAGATGGAGCCGATGATGTATTACAAAAAACGGTTCACGTGAGAGTTCAGCAATCCAACCAGTCATTGGGGGTGGTTCGCGTGGAATGGCAGGAACCAGTTTCTCCCAATGGGCTCATCATCACCTATCAGATTCAATACAAGCGAGTTGATATTGAAAATGTAAGTTTATGATGTCATTTTTTCACATTAAAATCTCTATCTGAGCAAGATATGATTCTTATCATTAGTCCTGGTACCCCATATAAGAATAATCTAAACTGGGTTTTTTGTGTCATTCTTTTACTTATCTGTTTTATCTACTCCAAATGACAAATGAAAGAAATTGATCCCTTTATGTATTATTCACCCACTGATATTATGCTTCAATTTTTTCTGAAGACTGATTTAATTTGTCCAATTGTCATATCATAAGAGGTCAATTAGATTGGAATTTATCCTGCTGAAAAATAACTCAACATTGATTAGATGATTGCAATAACATTTATGCAGAGGTACCTGTGCTTTATTTGCATCTTATTCTACGCAATACTAAATATTAACTTTGAATTTAAAACTAATTTTTATCTAGCCTCGGTAACAATTTTTAAAATAACCCTTCATATTTAGCTGATTTTTGGTGTATTTTTTTCTTTTAGCACATTCCTACCACAGAATGTATAACTCGCCAGCAATTTTTGAAGTTAGATAGATCATACACAATCAAGAATTTAAATGCCGGGAACTACAGTATTCGAGTTATGGCTACATCGTTGGCTGGCAATGGGAACTATACCGATTTCAAATACTTCTTTATCGAGGTAATACTGATTTTATTATTAAAAATTATCATTATCATTGTATAAAATAATGCAGCACTTCATACCAATGCAACAATAGATAGATGAACCCTAAGTTTTCCATAAAAATTGGAAAAAACATATTTTAAATAACTGTTATAATAAATTTGTCTCCCCGCTAGCATAGAAGTTAGCGTGCTTGGCTTGCAATTTGGGGAATTAGGGTTCGATTCCTCAGATTTTCAAAAAAATTCAAAAGTGAAGGACTGGATGCGTCCATTGGGTTGAGCGATAGTTTGACAAGCAATTCTCGTGAAAAATAATCTGTCAAGCTTTCTACATATTCCAGAGTTCCATACACTATACTTTCAGAGTGGATATCTTCACACTGTGTAGATCCACATTCTCCACTTTGGGAGCGAAATGGCATATAAAAAGTAAAATTGTAACATGCTGGATTTTATTTGAAAGCCTCATTTGTGTATTAGATTGTCTGTGTGAGATTTAATGATAGAGATATTAGAACACTGTTTCTATTGACATTTAGTAGTTTCCGACTTGTTGGACATTAAGTCCATTGTCTCACTCTACTGAGTCATAAATTTTCTCATCCGGTGTTTTATCTCAGTGAGATCTATTGTATCTATACTGATCTGTACTATGATTCGTGTATCATATGTATCGTGATTAGTTCAGTATGAAATTTAATGTTACTATAATCAACTTCGCTTCAAACTATTTTTTGCAGGACACCGGCAGTGGAAGCAGTCAAGTGATAATAGGATCAGTGATAGGTGTTCTATGTTCTGTGGTGGTTCTTGCAATAATGGGTTACTTCTTTCAACGAAAGTGTATGCCTCCTCCGCCGCCACCTCAAACAAAACTAATTGCATCTGTAAACCCGGAGTATGTGAGCGCTGTGTATGTTCCTGATGAGTGGGAGATGCCTCGAGATAATGTTCAACTACTACGTGAACTCGGTCAAGGATCTTTCGGCATGGTGAGCTATGCTGTGTAAAATTACCTCTTTTATTGGTTTTATTCTATTTTTATGTATTTGAACAGCAACTAACAGATTCATTATTTCATAACCAGAAATATTTTTTTTACTATGTCCGCTCTGAAAATGGAGCATTTAGATTTCCTCTATATTGATAAATTAATTTTCTTGATAAATAATTGTCAACCGACTGCCCAAAAATTGTATGTAGCTGCAAGATTTGAATCAACAACCTCTGGCACTGACGCGTGCATGCCAGCCAATTGGTCACCAAATAAATGATTAGTAATTCTATAATACACATATTTAAATCATTTAATTTTGGCAGTGTAAATAAAACTAATACTTTTTATAAAAGTTTTAATTTATTGAAATTTTTTCATTAGGTATATGAAGGGTACGCTAAGGAGATTCCAAAATCTGGATTGAAGGAGCTGAGATGCGCTGTGAAAACTGTTAATGAACATTCAACAGACAGGTAATAAATACTTTTATGATAGAACATATTTCCTTTTGTTTTCAACTATCTATTTACTTATTTTGGTAATTTTACGGAATTTAATATTTTGTGATGTCTAAAAAATAAAATATAAATCGAAATTGAACCCGAAACAAATTTCGTTTAGAAAACTGATGTCAATACATTAATTAACAAGTTATATTTTGCAAACTAATAAGTACCAAGCTTTGCATTCTTTTGACTTTTTTTTTACTATGTTGGCTCTGAAAGTGGAACATATGTTTCTCTGCATTGTCTAGACTTATTTTTGAGATTTTTTTCTTAAAAACTGTTTCATCTATTATTATATAATATTATTTTTTTAATTATCATTGTTTTATATTTATCAATATTACAGGGAAAGAATAGAATTCTTGAATGAGGCAAGCGTAATGAAGGCATTTGACACTGCACACGTGGTACGACTATTGGGTGTGGTCTCTTTTGGACAACCAACTCTAGTTGTGATGGAGTTAATGGCTAATGGTGATCTCAAGAGTTATCTGAGGTCACACAGACCAGATGCAGAACGGCCACGTAATGGTCAACCTCCAACTTTGGCCAGATTTATGCAGGTAAACATAAGTTAAATACTTACATTCAATCCAATAAATAAAAATTTGAAATATTATTGCTTTTTGAAAACAATTTTTCATGGAAAACAAAAAATAAATTAAAACAAAATGGAAATAAAAAACTTTTCATAATGCTCGATAGCATACTTTCCTGGATAATATCATTTGAATCGAGAGTTCTGTAGTAATAGTTCAGCAAAAACTAAGTCTGTAACAAATGCCCATATCAGAATACTATGTGTGGTTAGAAAAAAATATAGCATCGATATATATAAGTCGATACATAATGTGATTATTTAATGTTTCGTAGATGGCTATGGAGATAGCAGATGGTATGGCGTACCTATCAGCGAGGAAGTTTGTCCACAGAGACTTAGCTGCTAGGAACTGCATGGTGGCTGAAGACCTCACTGTCAAAGTGGGAGACTTTGGCATGACTAGGGACATCTATGAAACAGACTACTACAGGAAAGGCTCTAAAGGCCTCTTGCCTGTACGATGGATGAGCCCTGAGAGTTTGAAAGACGGGGTAAGCCTATTCTTTTTATTAACTACTAGCCACTGTTTATCCCCCCACCTCCCCCTGTGGTGGCCGATTGGTTTCTGATCCATAGGCATGCATGCTTTAAAGTGGAAAATCATCTATAATGTGAAGTTGTCGCCTCCAGAAATGTAGGGTATGGATCTTTGCATTGTAGACTTATCTTGACAGATATTTACAGTAATTGCTCAACTGATTAGGCATTCTTTCTTGCATTTTAGATTTTGTGTGAGATTCAAACGTCACCGGGCAGATAACTATATTACAATGATTGCCTGCATCTTTTCTAAAGATTTCTTACGCAAGTTATAAGGCAACCTTGCATAGTAAACATGATTTTGTTTGGATTAAAGTATTACTCGACTGTTGTGATGATATATCTTATTGGTTGGCAACATGTGAATACAGTTCAGGTTGATAACTTAATTCTATTATTTTCAGGTGTTTACAAGCAGCAGTGACGTGTGGAGTTATGGTGTTGTATTATGGGAAATGGCAACATTAGCGTCACAACCGTATCAAGTAATTACATTTTCTTATTCCTATGCTGAATTAATTAATCAAAATTGTTAATGATAATAATTGTAAATAGGCCAAAACTAATACTTATTTAAAACGTGAATTTTTGAGTGATGTCAATATATTGATTAATTATATCTCAAATCACATCTACATGGTTTCAATTTTTTATCCATTTGAAATATTTTTTTTTACAGGGTCTTCATAATGACCAAGTTTTGAGATATGTAATAGACGGGGGTGTGATGGAGAGGCCGGAAAACTGTCCAGACAAACTGTTCCAGTTGATGCAACTGACATGGCAGCGCCAGCCGGGTCTGCGACCCACTTTCCTCAAGTTGGTGTCGCTTCTCGTTGGAGACTCTCCGTCAGCAACCTTCCGTCAAAATTCTTTCTTTTTCACCCCACAGGCCAGAGAGCTATTGCATCAGACGCAGCCCTCTTCCGGTAATTACAAATTTTCTTTATTCTCATTTCTATTGTTCAATCGCTTGGGTGGCTTCTCTGTATATCTGTTTTATTTATATGGCTGATCAGTGTTAGGATAAAATTATTTGTTATTTGGCTCTCTCCGACACTTAAAACATGCAATGTTTCATCAAAATATATGCCGAGTTTTTGAATCTTACAGGCTGTATAAGTTCAAATCTCATTATTTTTTTCATTGTATTGATACATTTGTCCCTAACGTTTGTTGACATTGGCAGCCATCGTGGGTCCCCACTCTATCGTTGGCTAATGAAAAATGGAACAAAATATTTGAATTAAACTTTGTTTTGAGAATGAAAGAGAGTGGAGCACTGTATTGGAAATGTGTCTTTCGGTGAATATATGAATAAAACAATATATGATTCCAAGAAGGCTAGCATATGACATCATAAAAGTGAATAGTGAAAATTGCCAAATCACCACTAAAGAAGTTGCCAATGTTGGTATATTATTTGGCTTATGTCCAGCAATTATTAGAATATTTTTAGCATGAGACACTTTCGAACCAAAATTTGTTGAATCTCAACCAAAAGCCATTCAGAATGAGGATTGCTGAAGAGTTACTGAAGTCAATGAAGACCTAGAACTGCTCAAATTGGTCATAACTGGTGATAAATGTGGGTTTTGAAGCTTTCTAATAGCCAAGACCAAAAAACTTGACAAGTTCTATTGAATGCGAAGGTTTTGCTCACAGTTTTCTTCGATTTCAACAGTATTGTGTTACTATGAGTGGTTTCCGCTAGGTCGTACAGTCAGTAAAAGTACTGTCTGGAAGTTCTATGAAATATGAAAGGACGACGCTTTGTCAAGATTGAGGAAATACTGACAGAATTACTAAAGAATTACAAAAGGAGCTAAATGCCACCAAAAACTGTAATCTGTACTGAAAAAGTTTTTGGAAAGATGGAAACAGCACTGACATAAGTGTTATTATATCTAAAGTGTTCTTTGAAGTGGACAAAATTAATATTGATGAGTAAAGATTTTTTTGAGAGAAAGCTCCGCTTATTTTGTGATCAATCCTTGTATACTGTTAATTATTTTAATAATGCTGGACACTAAAATATCATTTCAGACTCTTGAGAGAAAACCACTCAAGGCTGCTTAAACCGAACAAACATCAATGAAACATCTAATTTTTTTTTCAATAAATGAAATGAATCTAAATATTTTATTATCGAATATATTGTATTACTCACCAGTGCTGCTAGGTTTATTAAAATGATGTAACTATAATGGTTTTAATTACAAAGTATTTATCGACCACCTATTTTATACTAATTAGGTATGACATGTTCTGTTTTATTTAAGCAGAGACTGAAATTAATGAATGTATTATATTATTCTTTATTACACTAATAAACATAAAGCCATGGATTGTCACACCATATGGTGTATCGAAGATTAATAATGTTCAATGAAAGACATGACATTGGCTTTTGGTAGAGCAACAGACCTTACCATTGAAAAAAAAGATTTTTCATCTTTATTATCCATGGTATTTATGTATAATGGTGTGATATTATTTTTACTATTATGTGCAAAAGGCTGCTCCATGTTATAGGTAAACCATTAAAATAAGTTTAAAAAAAATATTGAATGCGGTGTAGTAATGCTGTGTAGATAATACTGTAAACAATTATCTTATACCATGATGGCAATGTGCATTATACAGTGATTCAGGAAAGTACCAAATTGCACTTCATGCGATATAAGACTTGAGATAATAATTTTAATTAATAAATAATTAATAGAAGTGTAATGAAGTTTCGTTTAAATGCTGCAGATGACTGAGTGTCAATATGTAAGTAAAGTAATGTATAGCATGCACATCATCCCAGCTGGAAATTATGCACTCCATCTGTTGTCACATTTGGCATTCATAGTGACCACAGCTCGCTTTTTATAATTTAAATTTACCTTTTTGGCACTTATGCAAGCTTACCAAAATAATTTATAAAAATCAACTTTCGTAGAAATTAAGAGGAAATTTCTCAATTTCCTGGCAATATTGTGCCATTATCATTTATTTTGGTTTCTTACAAACATCCGCTTTAAACAAATGTATGAAATATTTTAAGCGGTACGATTCATTTAAAATTCTTAAAAATGTTTCCAATTTTAGTTTAATAGAGAAAACGCAATGTAGCGATCCACCGACAAAGTCTAATATAAATATATCCTTTTGAATTATCTTTAATGACAGTCTGTTTTAGATAAAATATTGAAAAAAAAAATTAAGGAAATATTGTGTTAGTAACTGTGTACTGTTAATTCAATATGATGTAACTTGTGACATATTAATCAAATTCAACATCGAATTGTTAGATAGCACTGACCATATTGATTACATTCTGATTAGTGGTAAATACACAATCTGATGCTTCTTGGAAACCTTTTATAACCTAAGTATACTTGGGCAATATTTAAATAATTATACTGAATATTTAAAAAAGAAATAGTAAATTAAATTCCAGTAATTGTTTCTGTTCAATATTTTTTTTTTTTATAAAATGTAATTTTAATGATATTTCATTTTGCTCCACAGGCGCAGCTGACGAATCGGGACCGTCAGCCTCCCCTGTTAGACCAGATGCCTATTGGAAGAAAAACCTTGCGTCATTAGATAGCGATAGTGACGCTGATGCCCGTCTTACACCCGATGCCTCACCAACACGCTCACCCTCCGAGGCAGCCGCTGCCTTGCCCTCGTCTGCCTCCCGATCAGCATATCGGGATATCTTTCATCAGCCCTTCTTTGGGGATCGTGGACGTGGTGAACCACATGAAATGGAGGCGCTGGTGAGTGGCGCCCCAGCCCCCATCCCGGCCTCTGGTTCCAAGTCATCATCACCTCCTCGGGCAGCTCGGCCTGTGCAGCAGATGCAGCCGACACCCAATGGCTTTGTGCCGCGCTCTGCTAACGGCAACCCCTCCTCATTGGCTGCTGCCTCTGGTCGCTGCTAGCGCCACATATTACCTCATCCACAGATCGAAACTATTTATTTAAGTCACTTTTAAAGTTAGCTCACTGACCACTCTCCCGCTCTCCGGCCCGTCGCGTATTGGGGTGTCTGCCCTGTTTTGCATAGAAAAATATTTTATCATTAATTTAAGGTTTTTTATTGACGAATGGCATCGCTGCATCGTATATTACGAAAGCGCGACCTGAGCCCGAGTCGGTCCTCCAAACGTTTCCCAAAGGAGGAGACTTTGGGCCTATTCGGACGTTCCGTCCGATGGGAGAGAGGCGGATTGTAAATATTTAAATAAAATATTAAGTTGTCTCTATTTTGTAAGATGTTATGTGTTTTGTTTAACTTAAATTAATTAAGAATCGCGATGCGACGTGCGCTCGGAGTTGCGTGCGTCGAGTCGACATTTCCAAGTTTTAGTGCAAATGTACCTATTTGACGCCATCGACCGCGATCGACTAGAACAAAATTGTACATATTGCTGTAGCTAGTAGCTAATTAATTTGTTGCCGTTTGTATAGCTGTTATGTATTAGGCGAACGTAATGATATAGTGCCATCGTTGGACGTCGCCCGTCGATCGATCGCTTCAGTGTTCCGCCCTCCACCTTCCGCGCCTTGCTTCTGATTTTTTTTTATCATTTTGACCCTTGCTGACTATCGGCAATAGTAAAAAATAAATTGCAATAACATTGCTTTTTCTCTTAAATATGTATTGTATATTACGTTTTTGTTTGAGGTGTGGTTAACTTTTTATGAGTGTTGTAAGAATTTTTTTTTAAATCATCCTTCAAAAACTACTGTACGGTGTTAAACTCTGATCAATATTAACATGGTGAAGGAATATAAGAAATATTTGTGGTTCACAATGTGCAAATACAATTATTTTTATACAATTTTAATTGAAAATATATAGAATCAATATAAAAATGTTGATTGTGATTGCCAACTTCTCCATTATTGTCACTTTAGCACAGGCTAAGGGCTTAGGATTTTTAAAACTTTTTTATGATTCAACTCTGCACTTGGGTGTATTGCTCTCCACATTGTGAATTTGCTTGATCAATATGGTTAAGTTGAGTAATTTAGAAAAATATTCCACTCTAAAAAGTTGCCACAGACAGAAACGGAAGAGCAGATTAGAATTTAGTCATTAGTTGGGCGGAGCATTGGAAGCAAAGGAAGCGGCGGACAGTGGCGAGGCAGGAGCGGCGTGCGGCGCCGCTCTGTGGTCTGCTCCGGCCACTGCCCGCGGCTCTAACAGAGTAACAGTCTGATTTAATAGTTCCTCCCGCCTCCCGCCTCCGAGGACGAGAGCGAGCCGCGGCCGGCACGCCACACCACAAGGAGCCACCCCGCCGCGGCCGCTCCTTCTTTTTACCAAAACAATTCTGAGCGATAGGCGACTGCGCCCGCACTTTATTTCCTCATTTCCGATGATGACTATTTATATTATATCGTGTGCAAGCATGAATTTCCATTGTAACAATGTATTCTGTATTCCTAAAAATAAGGACCTACTGTCTAATTATATTTTGTACCGCAATCGAATAATGTACATTTCTCAATAAACGTAAAAAATATATTTCAGTAGTCAATTTGTTTCTTTTATCCTTTTCTCATTTTTGTGGAAGTATTTACCATTTGAAAGGTAGGTTTTCGTAATACATTTCATTTTGATACATCTCGATTGATTGATATATACATGATAATATCTTAACTTTTTCGAAAATGTCTTTAGAAGTATCCGATACTTAAATAAATGGAAATACCAATTTTTGCAGCATATGTTCAAACGCAGAATTGTGTCTGTACTCCTTTTCACGCAAATAGTGTTGGACGTAATACTATGTCCATACTCTTATGGGTTTAAGATCTAGCAAAAAGATGAATCATCAAATTTACATGACAAGAGCGTACAAGACTGTATACAGAATGGAGATATTTTCTCAGATGGATAAAATTGCACACATTTATGATTTTACAATGTAACTGAATTTCTTATTTAAACGTTTGGTAAATAAGTAAGCACTTTTAGGTTACTTCATTGCAACTGCTCTCTGGATATGATCCATGCAACATCCAAAATGTTTTGAGTAAAAGTTTTAATGCAACCTACTGCATCTCCATGTAAGTATAATACATCTCCCTAGAAATCCCTGGACCTCCATGTTTTAGAAATTGTTAGGAGTCCTTCAAAATCTTCCAAATTCTGAATGTTTTTCTCAGCTATAAAAACAATGTGTAGATTATTTTTTTTAATTTTTCACACAACAATCCATCATTAAAATCTATAACATTAATTGATAATTATGAAATAATATGATTATACAGCTATACAGCTTTTTGTAAGTGGTTAAAAACATTTAAAAAATGGTGAGAGCCAGAATCACTTCGCTTTGGGTAAATTTTAAAATAAATTTGAAGAATTCTCTCATTTTTTAAATTGATGTTTTTTTTTCTCGGGGATAAAGGGGCACTGCTCTTTATTTACATAATATAACAAAATCGTTTTAAAAAAGGTATTTGACTGAAATGGACTCGAGTCCTTATCCCTCGAAATGAAATTTTACTTGTTGGTCAAGACTACATCCCTCATTATTTAACATTGTACCTTCGATAAGATACACTGAATAATAAAATCATTGAAATGGAAAGTTAAAAAGCAATGTATTATAGGTAGTAAAAATCAAATAAGTTTTATTGATATTTATGATTTTTAAAATTTAATTATTAAAATAAGAAAGCTCTATTATAAACAGCCCATACACACATTAATAATTGATATGTTCGATGTCTTTATCATCTGACAGTGGATATTCTGGCCAATCAGTACTATAACTCAGATTTTCGTCAAGTAAAATACTTGAGAATTGGTCAAAAACGGACAAGAAGAATGTCTTGGCAGATCAATCATTAATTCAATCTTCAGAAGATTGTCTTTCCTTGTTATAATATATTTATAGGACTTTTTAAAAATTATACTACAAATTTGCTTTGTAGACATGTTTTTTTTTTAACTTGAAGTTTTTTGTTCGCAACATTCGTTATCTTCACTGTATAATAATCATAAACCATTGAGTGGCCTTGTTTGAGAAACATCATTAATACATCAGTGATATAATAAGACAGTGAAAATGTGAATGTTCTGTTTTTCAAAACCTTTCGAGCACTTTGATGCTTTGATGTAGGAGTGTATGCATAAGAAGTTTCTGTCAACACTAAGAGCATCTACTTTTCAATACTGTGGCCCGCGTTCACTTATTGCCAACAATAGACTTAACTCCATTATATTTGACTTTTGGCTTGCTATGTGTTTTCATTTAGTCTGATTTTTCACAGGTTTTCTTCCAAATAATTAATTTTGGGCTGATGACTCTTCAACCGAATGAAGTCTGTCAGTGTGTATTAAATTATCAGGGGGTTCTTCTATATCAGTGATTCCGAAACTTTTTTTGCCACGGACCCTTCCTAATCCGCAGCCTCCGAAAAATTATTTCTTAAAAACAAGTTTAGGATTGCAAATATCTATTTTTAACATGAAACTCATTTAAAGTGAAAAAATATTTCAGTTCCTTCTGTTTCATGTTAAGAGGTTTCCACTGTAAAACGTTTTGTGCTGGCAGTTGATATTTTTTTTAACTGCTAGCTTAGTGGCGTGCGATATTTTTAATTATTTCAGATCTTTTTAGATAAGATTTTCGTTTTAAAAGCATATGCTTCATTTTTAATGATTCAATACTATTTTTTTCTATAAATAAACTTTAGTCACAAACAGCCAATATATTTGAATGTCTATTACAATTTACACTTGGTCACAATGGTAATAAATTATTTTACATGAATGTACTGAAGGATGTAACCAAATGTATATTATTATTTTCATAATATCCACATTACCCATTTATTTCTGTTGTATGTGTTTTAGTTTGTGGTAGATAATTTTGATTTTTCTCTTTTGTTTTATAATGTCGAAGATTTAAATATAGCGAGAATTTTAGATTGTGTAGAATATAGATGCTGATAATATCTCTGATTCAGGAGAATAGGATGAAGATGATGATGATATGAATATTTCTGAGATTCCAAGAGGCAATAATCATGATATTAGCAATGAAGATAACTTTAAGAACATGTGGAATGAATGTAGGATAATATAGATAAAATAGAAATGGCAAGTCTTAGTATGGTATCGCATAAATCACTCAAACATTTACAGCCTGATAATGAAATGAGGAAAAAAGATCAAAAATTTGAAAATGAAGTAGTTAATAGAGATGGAGATGTTGGATTAGTTAAATGAATTGATAGTCGAATTGTTGCAATGCTAACGAATTTTGTTGGAAAAGGTGAAGAAGATACCAGACGATGAGATAAAAAAATAAACCATATATAGAAATATATAGGTTTGAAGACATTTTATAAAAGGAAGAGAGTAGAGAGAACTTATTTTATCGAATAGGTGAGTGAGCAAGCGGTTGTGATAACACATGTTGTTGCGCTGCCGAACTTGCTCACTCACATATTTATAGCTATTTTGCATCTCTGTTACAGTTGCTTTGCTGCTGTCGCTCTGCTATCGTACCCGCGGTCGCCTAAGACTTATGATGCATGTATTAGATTTTGCTTGAATACCAAAGAGAATGCTGTAAAAATAAAGCTGGTGCCTCTATGAAAAAAGGCAAACCTCTTCAGACACTGAAGAGAAGTCAACGACATAGTTCATTTCCCCCAACCACGATGCACCATGTGCATAAAAGAAAGAAAAAAGGCCTACTTCTCAAGTATAATTTGTTGATACTGACCATATGCCACAGATTGACAAAAAGAAAAAGGCCATCAGGTCAATATTAACCATTCGTAAAGAAATAACGCATGTTTATTGTGATAAGTTCAATTTATGCTTTCTGCCGAATCTTAATGGCTTCGCCAATTTCAACAGATATAATAATAATCAGTAACCTTTATTTTAAAAAAATTGATGCCCAAAATGTCGTTACTTATCTGATAACTTTCTTTCAGAAAGCTTTGATCATTTGTAATACTTTTTTTTTTGTCATTACTTTACCTCAATTAAGACTCAATGTCCATCACAATGGACACATGGAAAATCCTTTAATTTGATTATGCTAAATTGGACTATTCCAACTTCCCATAGATAGTTGTTGGTAGTATATCGTCGAAATGCACATCTGAAATTTGAAGCCGAGATATCGAGATTGTGCTGTTCCAGTAGAAAGGTTTCTTTAGCAGAACTTACTGAATCACCCGAATCAATGAAAATAATGATGAAAAGCAATCACCCAAAATCAAAAGAGCTGCTAAACAGGAGACATAAAAACAATAAGAGGTTCCAAATGACATCCTTTGGAACCTCATTGCCCATGCTGGTTTGGAGTTATGCCAACTTTAAGGATTCACAGTCAAGTCTATCACAAATATTATTATTATATTTTATTATTATCAAATATTATATTATTCCCTTAAGTCACTTTTTAATGAAAAAGTGAAGTCCATACAAATCTACTTTCCTCGCAATGAAGAAACTAAAGTGCAAGGTTGTTCCTAGGTCCGAGAAAAGTTTAATTGAATCCTTGCAAAATATATTACATAAACATAATCATTATGTTCATATATTCAAAAGGGCCATGGAGAATAACCCAACCGAAGACCCACAGATCATTATTAAAGTAACGAAGTAGTTGTAGTAACGAGTCATTTCTAGGTCGACTGAGTTATTTTCAACTTTCAACTTCTTCAAAAGCAACAGCAAGAGATGTGGCCATATCACCAATTATTTGCTTCAAATTGGCGACGGCCAATGATCAACAGGTAAATAAAAAAATTGTATATAACCAAATATTGAAATAAATTTGTAATAATAATTAATTCTAATGAGTTTCAATCTATCCCAGGCAAAGATAGGTAATAAATGCTAGTAGATCTGTATAATATACAACAGATATTCAACAATAATATAATATGACTCTTCTCCTATGATTTGATACCATCAACACTTTGAGAAGAACTGAGACACTTTGGATACTCTACATGGGTCTATTTAATGTGGAAATACTTAAAAAAGTCATCTGAATCGTGATAAAATATCCACAATCAAAATTATGTAGGAATACAAGATAAAATTTTGTATTACCATGTTATTTTCAGTCATATTTTTTACCCATTACTTAAAAGCGATAGTAAAATAAGAATAACTGGAATGCTTTAATGGTGGATTAATTTACAAGATGTACAAATATACACATTAATTACTTCATCAATTAATTATGTCATCCAGTTCTTCGTCATCTCCCCCGATCGCTTTCCAAAAAGTGGAAACAACTTGCTCTGCGCACGCTCGTCTATCTCTAGGAGGAAGAGACTGTATGCTTTCCTTCATAAATTGTAGCTGAGAAAAAAGCTCACTAAAATCTTCAGTAATTTCGTCACCTGAAAACGATTACATCATAATTACATCAACAGTTATTTGTATTTTTATCATGATATGACAGTACACTATTGAGATAGACTGAAATAATGGTGATTTGGGTATTATGGCATCTAGAGATAGTTGCATTTTGAATAACTTGATGTTCATGCTTCGCCCACTAACTATAGAAAACCATTTTAACTAGTGCTTTTTTGATGTTTCAATTGTTCCCATCATGTTTTCTTATAGATGTTAGTGTTTGTCCTCTCTGTAATGCCTACTCTTCAACTAGTTGATTTTCTTGTTATAACAGACGCGATATGGTAGATTTTGATACACCAGTTTTCTCAGCGAGTAAACGACGGCTTGTATTGAATGGCTGACTTCTAGTTTTTTCCAGCAAACCAATTTTACTTGAAAGTATAAGATTTTGTCACCTTGGTATGCGTTCAAATTTCATATGTAAAATCAAAAATAAATAATAAGTTTACTCATGCATAAATTATGCACCCCAGGCAGTGTAAGGGTCACTGAAACAGAAGCAGTCGTTAGACCGTTAAGTCAACAAATGATACTGATAGTATAAACCGAACATACTCGTGTTTCTCCAATGGGCAACGAGAAAACAGCAGCCAAATGTATGTTGATGTCTCTATTAAGCGGAATAGACTGTATTTGTATATAATATATATGTATTAATAGAATCACACAAGGTAATTTTGTAAATAATCATGAATCACTAATGCCAAGATAATAAATATTTATTTCCTAAAACTTGACCTACTATTCGTAACATATGCATTATATATGTTATAAACTGTGCTTAGTTTTTAAAATCAAATGTATGGATTCAATTATAAATGTGTAAAATTGTAGTGTTAAATGATTCAAAATTAAAACAGTAATGGATTTCTGTTGCTAGAGGTTGAAGAATTAAGTCAAAAACTTAGCCATATTTTTACTTCTATCAATGATTTGATAAAAATGTCCATGCCAAAATAATGCAACATACTATTTTCATCATGTACACCATTGGATTTTGACTTCATATCCAGATTTGACCACATGTGTGTATGAAGGGCTTCTATAATTCTATCGACGCCTTTGTGGTCAGGAATAATTTCATCTTCATCACAGTCGTCATCAGCATATTCGAGTTCAATTAGCTCATAGCCATTGTGTAAACACCAATCGAGTGCAGTAGACTTATCTACTCCATTTGAACCGATGTTATCAAAAGAGTCACACACCAAAAGAAGAATATCTGGCAAACATGCATCAGGCAAATTCTCTTTAATGTCGTCACTCCATTTTGTCAATGATTCAAATGATTGTACCTACAAAAAATCATTATTTTTCAGGGGTAACCAGGTAGAATATAATATGCATATAATTCCACTCAAGAAGTCTTGCGATAATGTGTTATTTCCAATGAAACATTAATTCGGCTGAAAGTGAGGATTTTAAGAAAATCAAAACTATGATACTGCAACATACTGAGGTTTTGCTTGTCTCATAAAATATTCTCTATTATCATTAATAATCAGCCAAGATAGATCTTAGTCTCCTCAAATATTTTCTGCCAAAATGCATTCACTGACAACATCTTAACACATGGATTACGGAGCGCACAAATTTGTGCGTTTCAGAAACCGTCTGTTGCGGCGGTGTGCACATTTTTGTGCTCGTCGGTAACATACAACTTGTTTTATAAAAATCACACGTTTGGCTTTATTGATACGCGCTACATATTTTGGAGTTTGTGGACAAACTATAGGTTGATCAATTAATGCGTTCCAATTTCATACATGTGTCACATTTTTTAAAAAACATACCCCGTAAACAATGTGTTAACAAAGTTCAGGCCTGTTATTACACATACATCTAAAGTCTGCTTGCAGTCCGGTGACTGTCAATCCAAGACTGATGATTAGGATTGAGGCAAGCCACACATGAGCCTATCAATCAGATCGACAGTACACAACTGTCAACTCGTATTGGCTAATATGTGGCCTGTCTCAATTCTAATCATTGTCATGGATTGACAGTCCCCAGAGTGCAGGTGGACTGTAAGTGTATAAATACCATAAGGCAGTGGTTTCCAATCTGGAAGGCGTAAAAAAGTAAAAAAGAGACGTGTCTATAAATTTATTAAAAAAATAAAAGGTATGGAGGTGCGAATTTTTTTTCTGGGAAGCGTAGTTGCATAAAAGTTAGAAACCGGTGCAATAAGTTATTGTTTTTTCATTAGTTGTAAATGGTATTATTAAGAATTGGAAGTTAATATACAGGGCTTTTATATAAACCATAGTTTATTTTTAGGTACGTAGGGGTGAAATGAATCCGTATCAATAGGGATTTTATTAATTTTAAATCGAAAAAATACTATTTAATAACCACTGTATTGAAAGTTTTCAAAAACGGATGCGGCCGAAATAACTTTTTCATTATTTTAGGTTTTTGACAGTGCGTGCAACTATCTAGATTCACAAAAGTATGAAAATGTAAACAACTTGAAATAAAATACATGTTATTTTTAATATTTCTTATTTA
>JAGVSQ010004660.1:0-15117 GCA_022683975.1 Rhyacophila evoluta | reverse complement strand
TTTATATTTTTTATTTATTATTGTTATCCTTAAATTTGTAGATTATTAAAAACCTTCCGCGTCCAGAAAAGCTAGAAGGCTTATCGGCTGCAATTCAAACCATGAAATTATATGAAAAAAAAGAGTAAAGATGAGTGAAAAATAACAAGAGTGACAATAATTAGATTATTAATTTCTGCAATCATTTTTTAATGTTGTTTATGTGTATAACGCCTTTCTTGTAGCAAATAAATGCGTTTACCTTTAAAATATATCGATTTTCTTCTCATATACATTATCATTATTTATTTAACTGTTTTTAAATTATCATAATTATTTTTCGAGCTAGTTCATTTCACTTATTTTGTAAAACACGACTGTATGGAGACTAAATCAAGTCTTCAAATTATTAATAATATAACGGAGTTTTAAAATCCAGCAACTTATCCAAAACTTCAACTACTGAGATTATAGTAATATAGCCAATAATTTGTGGCTTATCTGCTTATAATAATTATATATAATATTGTACGATATTAATTTACAAAGTGTTTACATCAATTTGATCAATGAAACAAACTTTTGACGAGAAATTTTATAATTTTATTACATGTAGTTTTTTTCGTGACATTTTATAAAATCCTTCGACAATCTATATCATATTTTATATAATCAAACAATTGTTTTTTCAGAGCAAAATAATAAAATAAGCCACAATTTTCAAAATTTGTTTAATTTTTATACCCGTTTTCATATGTGCAAATAAATGTGTACTCATAAAAATAGTCTATTATTAAATTAATATATTTTTCATATCAATGCTTATAAAACGTATGTGTAACATCAATATCCCGTTAAATTTGTAGATGATAGTTTAAATTTTAGGTGGTAGTAGTTATATGGTTTTACAGTCATATAAATCAATATTTTTTCATCGTAATATTTCTGCTCGCATTCTTTTAAATGTAATATTTATTATTATTTGCGGTTGTTTTCGTATACTGTGGTGGAATTTTTTTTTAAATTTATAGTAAATATATAAGATTTTGACGTCCTTTCAAAAAAGTAAAGCTTTGACGAATTTAAATTTTTGTTGTATTTTATTCAAGTATCCTGGATATATGCTTTGTTCGGTGTGAGATATTTTAAAACCATAGACAATGTAAACTGATTGCTCATACATACATAGATTTGCGTATGGTATGACAAGTATTCGTATCCTCCCATCGGAGATAAATTCATAATATTTGGCGATCATTCTTTTGTTGATTAATTTTCAATTTCCTCAAACATGCCTGCATAAAAACCGTAAATACAGTGTCCCAACGATTTTTGTTTAACATCGTATAGGTTTGACGCTTTTTACGTGTTTATTATTTGTGTAAAAATGACTGAATACAAATTGGTAGTTGTCGGCGCTGGTGGTGTAGGGAAATCTGCGCTGACTATCCAGTTGATACAAAACCATTTCGTCGACGAGTATGATCCCACGATAGAAGATTCATATCGAAAACAAGTGGTGATAGACGGTGAGACGTGTTTGCTTGATATCCTTGACACGGCTGGCCAAGAAGAGTATTCCGCTATGAGGGATCAGTACATGCGAACGGGAGAAGGATTTCTGTTAGTGTTTGCCGTGAACAGTGCCAAAAGTTTCGAGGACATATCATCGTATAGGGAGCAAATCAAAAGAGTGAAGGATGCCGAAGAAGTTCCCATGGTTTTAGTGGGCAACAAGTGTGATTTGCAGGCTTGGGCAGTTGACATGACACAGGCTCGAGAAGTAATTATTATTCTATAAAAAACACATAACAAGCCAATTTGCTTCACACTTTTCTCGTTTTTCATTTTTTCATTTCTAATGCTACGAAAAATGACGTGTTATTTTTTTCTTGCACTTGTATTTATTTACTTTTTGTGTATTGAAATCTACAGTCACTGCAATACATTACAACACAATGACGAATGAATAATATTTGGATTCTGTTTTTTTTTTATTGGTTTGGTGTCGAATTTTGATAGTGATAAATTCTATCGAAAAAACTTTTTGAATATTTTTTATGACTATTGCTACTTGAATGCGTATTTCCCTCAAGTTATTGCAGTCTTAACAATTTCGTTTACAACACAAGCTGTCTGAAAGGTAAATAACCAAATGAAAATTCATGAACTTCATGATATCATTTTATTAAAATAAATATCTTTAACATATTTTTTGTCAACTACAAAAATGACTAGTAGTGTAACATTAGAGAAAATACTACAAAAAAGATTAATTTGATTGTTTACTTTAGATCATTTAGATGTCCTATTTTAGTGCATGGTATAGGATGACATTTTTATCAAACATTTTAATTTTTTTAGCTTTAGACATGTTTTGTGATGACTCCACATGTTAATCATTTTTTAGTTTTTTTATAATGGCGACCATAGTTCTGAATTTATCCTAGTGGATAACATATATTGGCGTATGTATTTTTATATATTTGCGATAAGATCTTTTGACCAACATATTTTAACTAGGTATTTTAGTGGATCAAAGTTAGTTGGTCACTAAACTTTTAGAAAATGCTTGATTGAGTTGGCAGCACTACTTACACATACACTTGAATAGTTTGACGTTTCAATGTTGTCAACGTAGCACTTCGTCTCTCCAAAATAATACCGAAGGCATTTCTTAAAACTAAATATGGCTTTCTTAAAATCTGTCACTGCTATCAATTCAACTATTATTATAAAATCAATCGAATTGGATATACCGATTTGTAAACAATACTCTTCTATTTCCAAGTAATGAACAAAATAAACTGAAAAGTTATTCCAAATCGGTAAAAATGTGTATAACATTGCCACATGTGGCCGCTCCCATTTCAGAATCAAAGGAGCACGTGAGATCAAATTTGAATTCCTAGGACTGATTTATGTGTTTCTGTGAATAGCAATATAAATAATCTTTCGCTTCTTTATGAAACATAATAATAATCGAAAGAGCGTAAGTAAGGGAATTTCTCAATGCCGAACTCAACTCATTTTTTTGTAATTCTTATTCAAATATATTGTATTGTATTGATATATCATTGGTAGATCTATGTAATATTTATAGTAAAAGAAGAAAAAATAAAAAAACGTCCATACTACTCAAAGGGTTAACGTGAATTTACGGATCAGTTTCTGATTTGTACAATAATATACAATTTTGTTATGTTTTCGTTTGTATAATGAATAAAATCATCATTTGTTTATCATGTCTACTTGTTTTAGTATAGGATTAAAAAGTAATAAATTAAATACTATGTAGTTTTTCATACTTTTTATTCCTGCGTTTACCGGTCCACCGAACATAAAGTATTTTTTCTTCATATAAAAGTGAGCATTCTAAGAATATTTCACAACGCCATGTTATGCGTGCTGCCTGTCGGTAATGACAGGCTGTGTGTCGTGCACATTCACTACTTGAAATGTCAAACAACGGAAGTGTATGTATGAGTAGTGCTGTCAACTTAATATTGTATTTGTGAAAAGTTTTCTGACTAACTTAACCCTTTCAAGAGTGGATTTTTTCATGGTGCATCTTATTTTGATACATGTCGATTAATATATATGATAATATCCTAAATTTTACGATAATGTCTTCAGAATTATCCAATATATAATGAAACGATCCTTATTTTAACAAAAAATAACAATTTTTGCAGTATAGGGTCGGACGCAGAATTGTGTCCGTCCTCCTTAGGACACAAATAGCGTTAGACGTAATACTACATCATCCATACTCCGTTATGGGTTAATTAGATCTATATAGATATATTCAATTCTTCAATTCTGTTTTTTTTCCACATGATTCTGATTTTTTTACTATCCAAGGTTTTCCAACTGTTTCATTCCATTAGGCTCGCATATGAATATTTCAGTCCCTTTATTTTTTAGAGACTACTTACGGCTTGTCAAGTGAGTCTTACTTATAAATTCATTGCTGATTGTACAATTGAGATCCGAGCTTCCTAGACTTGGGATCTCTTTTAATAATCATTGTCGCTACACTGCGAAATTCATATAAATTCTTCATAAATTCAAAAAAAATATTGATTCTCCTGAAAGAAGTCTGTGGTTTTGAAATTAGGAACTAGCCATACAACTATTACAAACTAGAAGTCTTTTACCCAATATTGAGTGAGCGAAATATATGTAATATATTTATTCCATGGATATCTAAAGTAATTTTTTATAACAGTATACTCTTCTATAGAGTTTGGAGGCCTAAAGTGATTCTATATAATTCTAGGTGATTCAGTTCTGAATGGCAAATGGCTGGATGTAATATTATTTAAAAGAAAGACTATCTGGGGTTGAGGCTAAAAAGATTTTGAATATATCACTAAATATCTACGGCTGTACAAATTTCATGATTAATCGATGCATTTGGTTTTTTTCATAGTGTTGTATCCACAATTTGTATCCAAGCATAATGATATCAGTTTAAAATAAAATTTAATTTGTAAACCTATATAAATCGAACATAATATATTTAAAAATTGTCCGAAAACACTTGACGTCCATACCATCTTCTCAGTGCTTAAATATTCATAACATTATTAAATGTCATTCATTGCCATTTCAGATTGCCAGACAATATGCCGTGCCGTTTGTGGAGACTTCTGCCAAAACAAGGATGGGAGTGGATGACGCATTCTACACTCTGGTCAGAGAGATCCGCAAAGACAAAGATTCCCGAGGAGGAAAGAAGATCCGCAAGTTCAACAAGATAGGATCTCATCCCCGCTTCAGGTGTTCCATTCTATAAGTTTCGATTTATCAAACGTGTCAATATCTGTGTCATTTAAGCCAGTTGGCTTATCTCAGGCTCAAGGTTTATTTAAAAACTTATTTGGAAATCATTTCCAATAACGGAAATTATCTTTATGTAGTTATTTGCATGTTTTTCATCACTTCAAGATGCTGCAGGATATAGAACCTCTCTTTTTTTTAATTAGTTTTATTTTGCAATGAACATTTTAAATAAAAACAACTAGAATTTTTTTAAAACATATTTCGTATCAGTATATTTTGTTTGTTTTATTTTCTTTAGTAGAAATCCAGTTTTATAGTTAACTCGCAAGCAATATAAGGCGCGAAAATATCACTCGCTGAACGTGTTCAAATGTAACATTTCTACTGATTTAGGGAACCTTTTGTTGCTATCGGATTAGCTATAATTCTAGCTAAAATCATCCTAAAACTATTCAAGTTCAAGAAATAATACGCCTACAGTGGTTCTCTTCAATTAAAAATTCTAAGAGAGATTTGTAGCTATGAATGCTTTCAATTTATTTTTAATTAATTATTTCAGAATATAATCGGTCTATAAGTAGGCGTACTTTTATAAGTATTAATGATGAATTTCTGATTATTTTATACTATATCTTGCAATTGGCTATATTATCTATAGCTAAACCTAGAACTGGTCTTTTCCATGTCGTGTATTTCAATCATTGATTGAGTAACGCAAAAACGTTTCAATTTAAAAACTGTCTTGTAATTGGTATTTGCTTTTTAAGATTTTCACAATTAGTTTTTGAAAGTCTCAAAATCGCGTATCAATTTGCTAGTTTTGTATATTTGTAGTTAGATGTATAATTAGTCAAAATAGATACATATTCACAAATGAAATCAAATTAAAATGTGATAGTTTACGTGGCAAAATCTATATCAAAAGTATGTTATGCTACTAAATCTTGTAACATGTATTTTGTAATCTGATAAAATCGAAAATAGTATCTATCAATGTACAATATTTCTGTAGTAAAATTTTTTTTTTCTATATTATTATTTAGTTAATATCATATTGTTAGTTACTCCAAATGGAGAACTTTCAACTGCTTTTGAAAGTTGTTGTAAAAATAAAGGAATCACTTTTAATTAAGTATGAAGTTCGTATTCTGCAACATCTTTAAGTGTTAAATAGGAAATTCAATCATGATTGTCAATACGCTTAAAGCTATGATTTCTAAGAAAGTGTCCATGTCGAATGTCAACCTAAATTAACCTATCAAATAATTATTTCTTACATTTTATGAATCAGCGCTGACAAAATATATTTCAACAGTCATTTTAAAGGTAAATCACCATTCGCTTTAAGATGAGACAATTTTTTATCTGCTCATCCCATTTAAAGTGACTGCACATGTAAATACCATATCAATTTTTGTATAGTTATTCATGGTTCTAATTGATTCATATGCATTGATCGAAGCAAATTAATATAACAAGAAAATTTTACAAAAGGCACATCTTTTTGCATTGATACCATCCATTTTTGTGCAGTTTTAAATATGCCTTGTCGTTAATTTAAAAAATTCTCATACTGGATTAGCTAGGTCATCATTCTTGGTGTATTATTATTAACATTCTTCCTTGTTCCCTTCATGGATAATGGCGACATCATACGGTGCCACCAAGAATGTCCGTTGCCAGCCATTTTTTCAACGTTTTATACGAGAACTTTTTATTTCGGCTATACATATTTTGTAGGTATTATTAGTGTTATATATTCTGAGACACTGGAGTCTGTTTTGACTTTTTGAAGGGGCAGGTGAGGTTGAGATGCGCTTGATGTTTCTGCAACATATTGACGAGCTAGATTCAAAGTCCCATCTTTACCAGTATATCACTGTTTGTTGACATGTAAAAGAAATATATTTTAATTGTTAAAAACTGCTTTATTGATATGAAGTAAAAATACTTGTCCAGTCCCGGAGGTAGTGAAATCGCTTTCTCACCGATCATAGCTTTAGTGTCAATCTTTGAGTTGTTACATATTGTGGGTATATCCCAGTTTTGGGTGATGAATGTATTGAGAGTAAATGATAAATGGGTCACTATTTTTTAATATTCTGTTGTGTTATGTTACAAATCACACATTTTAAGCAATATTCGACTTATTCTGCTTGTAATCAGAAATTGTCTACACAGTATGCTTTTTTTATAATAACAATTGTAAATATCAATGGAATGCTGATTTGTTATAACTGCTAGTCCGAACATTATTGAATAATCAGTTGGCGGATCTTTTGCAATCGGAGTTGAACTAAAATCAAATTATTTTAATCATATTCTTGTTAATTATCGCTTAGAATTCAATTATATAGATATATAATATAAATATATTTTTATCAGGCATTTTGCTTCTAACTAGATCTGTAATTTTGCAGTCACATTTTTTAAAGGGAAATAATAAATTATATAAGTTAATTTAAATATTTTCGGGCTAAAATCGAATATCAACGTTTGGCTTGAATGTCGAGGATCGAATGAGAGCATCGATTTCTAGTATCAGTTCTTCACATAACTTTTGAAATCATCAGATCATTGCACAGAAAGGTAATTTCACTATGAATTTTTGTTGTAATGGTATATATGTATAACATCTCGCAATGCAGTTCATTGCTAGTTTTGACTTCTTTATCTGTGAGTTCTGATTATCATATGCCATATACCGGTACCAATGGGAGCTATACCGCCTTTTATAGGTGTTTTCACAAAATAGGATTTTGAAAACAAAATAATTTGCAATCTATAAATTATGATCTTTTTGATTATGCGTTTGCTTCAAACTTTTGTGAATTGCCAGTGGCCCTGGTGCTTTCATGTTTTTATATGCCTTGTAATCTTTGCAATGACAGATTTGATACTTGAGGTTTTCTCTTCAACATAATATAGGCGTAATGGTAATCTAACCTAACCTAACCACTTTACCTATGTAAATTTTTAAATATTCATTCTCCCTGAAATTTCTTTAGTTGATCTCTCATGCAAAAGCTTGATTGAGACACATAAATCATTTGATAATGCCGTCGATGTGTTACTTGAGCGTGTGTTATATAAAAATAAAACACCAGCCATATTTTTGTCTAAAAACAACTAGTGGAGTAATTTTCAAAGAGCTATCATTTATTACCTGTTATAAAAATGTCAACTTATGGAAAAACAAAATACTTATTATTGGAAATCACATGGGACACACCATAAAGCATGTCAGTTATATGTTTGGAATATATTAATTTTTATTATATTTGTAATTTTTTCCTGTGCATTACGTTATTTAAAATTAGCGCAGTATTATTTGCCCCATATCTCCTATACACAACTTTTTATTTATAATATATTTAAGGAGAACCTTACATCTTTTGTGTATTTCAATGATAAATATTCTTGCAAGCAATGGGTGATATTATAGGCATGATTAAAAAGTATATAAAAACAAGCTATGTCACCTCTTGAAAACAGCAAGAAGTCATTATGAATAGTTTTAATTTTTCTTTTCTTTTTATAGTAGTCTTATAAAAAAAAATGCATGGTGTAATATTAATCTTGAGAGAGTTATCGATATCTCGTCTTGTAATATTGTATATGTTTTTTAAAGTCTTATATGAGTTAATGATAATTTCCATTAAATCTTGGAAAAGTAACTTAGCGTACAATGGCTCCATAATAAACTATGCTAACTGATCTTATGTAAAAGTCTGCATTTGAAGTAAAAAAATGTCACTGTAATTGATAGATATTCGTTTCAGTAAGCTAAATTGTTTTAGCTAGCTGAATTTAACAGGGGTCTTCATGTCTGGTTTATTACGGCATTGATTACGCAGAAGATATAGTCATGAGAAATATCTCAACGAAAGTTATCTGAATGTATGGTCGTTTTGGAGCAATGCAGGTGGATGTACTTGGTTGTATTTTTAGCCGTTGTTTTATAGTTTAAAGATATGAAAAATTTACAGATTTTTTTTTCTCAAAAAATTCATTGTGTGGTTGATGACGTGAGAATTGATTGATAATTACTATCTCGCCCAAGGAATAGCACACCGCATATTATATGTGCTTATGTTACATAAAAGAAAAAATATATCGTCATCCCAAAGCAACAAACGGATATGTTGAAAAAACTTATTCTGACGTATTAGGAGTTTTAGGCTTGCACGAGTTCGAGGACAATTAAGTGGACTAATATATACGATGTATATAATGTCATTAAATATGTACATCAGTCCGCATGATAATAGAACTCGTATGAATTTAAAAGTTCTAATATTTCAGAACAGATTTTTCAAGATATCCTATCTTTGTTTTGGACGATGTTATGAACCGTATTTTTTGCCAGAAATTAATAAAACTGTCATCATTTTAGAATACATAAATATCTGTTAGTTATTTGGAAAAATATAATATTTCACATCAGTAATACAATCAGTGGCAAAAAGTTCTACAATTAGTGTATGGAATCCAAGTTTTCAGATTTTATAGTCAAATATCTTAAATGAATAGTCTAAATTATTGATTTAAAAAAATATTTATAAAAATATTGATTTAATAAGTTTTTGGTGCACTCTTGATATCTCAATTTGTTGTTTTGAGTCTACTGAAGAAATGTAAGGTGTTGTTCCGTAATATAGTTGATATATTTCAAGGAGTGTTTTATGATACCTTTTGTAATGCTGTAATGTGAGATATTGTGTCATTTGTTCAAATGTGTTCTCGCATTGAATTTACAAAGTGCCATCGCAAGTGTGTTGCTCACAGCAATGTGTCATCCTTCCCGAGAAACATCCTAAATTTTTTTTAGACTATCAAATTTACTAAGAATGCACTATCTATGTATTAAGATGTAAATTAAAATTACTTTTGATTTGTGAAGAATAGATTGAATCCAAAAATGTGAAGGAAGATATTCCGAAGAAAATCTATGTAATATTTAATATTCTTGACAACCATATGAAGTCTTTCATGTATTGTGCCCTTACTAGTTTCTCTCTAAGCCATGCTGATTTAAAATTACAATTTTGCTAATCTAATAGGAAAATATTTAACAATGATATTGTTTTGATTGCGTAACCTTGCCTGTCAACACGGAATTATCAATTGAGAGTTTAAGATTGTAATATTATCAACTGTATCCGCCCTTTGGAGCAGATGGCATAATGGGGGGCCCTTGGGTTTATTTATCACCCATTTTGCGATTTTCTTGCGAGTCATATAAGTATTGTTGAATTCCAGTCAGATAAAGTTGAGGTTTCTCCCAGACATTAGCACTGCATGTCCCAATACAGTGAAATTTCGATATAACGGATATATAGCATCATGGCCGAATGTGAAAAGCAGATGAGGTTAATGTCTATATTTTCGTAATTTTAGAAAGTTGATTAAACAAAACAGCATACTTTGAAACTAGATTTTTTTCTTGAATCTGCATTTTGACAAAGAGATTTTCATATAACGGATTTTTGGCTTTAACGGACACACCCTCATCCGCATTAGTCTGATATATCGAGGTTCTACTGCATAACAAGTAACTGCTTAGTCCATACCTGTACCCGAATGCAATAATTATTTTATTGCTTTGAAGTGTTTGTTTCTTAATCACATTTTTGGACTCATCATGTTCTTTTTGCCTTGTATAATTTTTGTAATAAATAATTTCAGTTGAATATTTGAGTTTTTTAATTAGTGATTTTATTGACTGATGGTGCTCTTTCATTATTATCTCACTTTAAAGGTTGATATTTTATTTATGTCTATTGGGATGAATATACTTTCACATTTGAGTCTTTTTATACATAATATTATTTATTTAAACATAAGTTTTTTTTTAATATGATTGCATATTTTAATTTAAATGTAACTTCTGAATTCTCACCTAGTTACATTATCAAAAGTTATGTAATGTTTAATGCATGCTTTTTAAATGTTTGTTTAAATTCGGAAAATAACAGCATATATTTTTAAATAATTAAAACTTATACTATATTCAATAAAAGAAATATCAACATCTTTATTAAGAAAAGTTAAATTTATTAATCTAACCAATTAAAACAATTTTGTATTTCTTTTGTACTTTGCAAGTCGTTAAACGTGAAATGCTTTGTGAATTCTTTCAACAATAAATTTGAAAAAAAAAGGCTAACAAAAACCTTAAAATATCTGCCGCCGATTGTGTTTTTTTTAGATTCTCGCAGAACTTTCCGTGAACTAAGCCCTTAGTATGAAAAAAATCAACTTGGGATTTCACGTTAAACGATTTTCACTGTACTATGTTATGAAACTTAATTTCCAAACACAAGTTATTTTGTAAGTATTCGAACACGAGAAAAATGTTTTTTTTTTTTTATTATATTGGCGACATCACATAAATAATGCCAATTAAAATAGGATGTTCATTAATTTTTAAATGTAATTAGAATGATATTAACATCATAACTATCAAGTTATGAATTATTTTTATTAAAGCGCAATAAACACGTTCTCTACTGTATTAACTATACATATATATGCCAAGGAAAGTTTGCGGAAAATATTTAATGTTAGGTATACGCACATTTTGTACATAAAAATATTTTTAAATACTCATAAATTTCATTTTGTTGAATTGTAATATGTTATCTGACATATTTATCACTATGGAATAAATATAATCTGTAAATCAAATTAGTAATTTATAATGATAAAATGGCATTTTGATGGCTCAAGGTGCAAATTTGGTATGTCCATTTTTGAAAATTTTGCAGGAGAGTGTAAAAACTGATATGCTATTTGTTTTTGCCACTATTTTTATATAAAAAACACAATTTATTCGTAGAGTTGCTTACAAACGACATACTTTTGATAGATTTGAATACAAAATAGCATAGTTATATATTTTGCAGTATAGGTTTCAGATCCGAATGAAGTTGTCAAAATTTCTTACTTTAAATTCTCAAATTAATACGGGACATGGTGCAACAAGATTGTATTATTAAATCAGTTAAAAGTAGACTTATCAACTTTGCGCTTTAAGCCATCGAGATTTGTATCATTCGGGAACTGGAAATATATTATATAGGAAATTTCATATGGAGGAAGGAAAGAATTGTGTGTCATTGGAAAAATATCATTTGCAAATATTTTAGTCATTTCACATCGTAATCCCTCTTTAGTCGGATCACTTTTGTTCGACTAATATACCACATGCCTGCCAATTGCTTTTATCTCTTCTCAGATCATGCCGGGAAGGCTCAAGGTTCTACTGATTTTCAGCATATCTTTTTGGAAATAACATTTCTCTCAGTATTGAGAGACAGCATACGTTTTTAATGCTATATTTGAGTATTGATTTATATTTAGTCAAGACATTTACATAGATTTTTCACATATTTAAAAAAAAATTGGCATAATCCATTATCTTCATATGAGATATAATTTTAACAATTTCAGTACAGTGTGGCTTCAAGAAATAATAATCAATGAAAAATATAATTTTAATTTAAGCTAGTAATAATGAACGCTGCTGTTTAATAGTTTAATACATAGGTTTTATTCAATAGCAACATTATTAAACGCCTCGAGAACTGTCTATAGAAAAAAAAATCGATGATTCACATTTAAAGCTTTTAGAGTTAAATATTTATTGGTAAAATTACTCCAATATTGCTTTGATCACATACCCTTTCAATATTTAACATTATATAAAATTTATCTATTCTAATTGAAGGGATCAGTGTCAATTACTCATAAAGACTTTCATGGACTTCAATAATGATTAAACCATTTACAAATATACACGACAATAAGTTCTCTTGATGACAATTTTAGTTTTCACACCATTATCAAAAATAGTAAATGATAATTCCGACTGACAATACTTCTTGTAATATAGTCTATGGTTGATTGTTAACTTGCTGCTTCGAATATCAATATTTATGTATTTTAATAACCATCCATCGACCATTTCTTTTCGGTCCCTGGTCTTAACACATTACGGTCATCACTGTTTTGCTCTAAACTTCACATAAAGTCTGTTCGAATTTCACAAATAATGCGAAAAAAAATACTTTCTTGCTGTAATCAACATAATTTTAAACCAGTGTGCATATCGAAATATGTATTATATATATTTCATAGCTGTTTCTAAAAGGGCTTACTGCATAGCTATATGTAAACATAACAGTGGTTTTCAATCTTCGGTTATTGTACCAGCGCGATAAAGATAAAATTTAGAATTATAAAGACATATATGTTTTCGTTGCGTATTCTACTGTGCATACTTTTTTATTTATTGTTCGTCATATTATCGAAAAAAAATCTGCTAAAAGACTCATGATTCGAGCATGTTCATTACAATTTTTACATTACAAAAATAATTATAAACGTATTGCCATCTATCAGAATTTTTTAAAACATTTGCTCTATTTGCAGGGCATTTTTTCAATCTAAATTTAGATCATTATTATCATGTGAAAACTAACTGAAATGTGTTAATCGGGTATAAGACAAAGTGTAGCATTTGTATATATCGATTTTGGGCCAAGAATGTCTTGCGAGTAATCATCGAGGACTTTAATTGCCATTTAAGATTAATTCGTGTAGTCGTTTGTCAGCATGATGTAATGCCACTTTTTAATTGCAAATGAGTGCTCTTAGAGGGTAAAATTTTCGTTCTGTTGCTATAAGTATGATATACTTCGTGTTAGGAGTTTGATTTGGGTTTGCACCCGGTCCTCCTTGGAACATCACTCATGATCTCATTCTGATAAATTCACTGTGTTCTTGTTATAAACATTTCTATTGAATATCAACATTTATTAATTTTATATGAATGTTTACTATATATAGCCAGGTTCGTAATAAACGTGTGGCTGCAAAATTTTCGACACTTATCTTGGCGTTTTAATTGTTGGAGTATCTTTTAGGTATGTACATGTATTTTCAAATAACTTTCGTTTTGTTCATTATAATATAAACAAACTATTGATAATTGTGATATATATTGTAAACATTGATGGGTAATTGGTTCAAAGTTTGCTTATTGCATAATTATATTTTTCTCTTAAAGCTAAACCTGTTAAAATTGTTTAATTTTTGTGAAACGCATTTAAATAAAAACATTTTTTTGGCAATGTGGCAAAAAATAAATTATTACAAGAAATTTGCTGCCGATTAATTTCTGCACCTATGTTGAATTAACAGTAATAATCAATTGAATGTTTATATAAAATATTTGTACAGATTAATGCCAGTTGTGATTGTTCACTGGAAACACTTTTTAATCATTGATGCTTATATTTTATTATATTAAGTTAATAAATAAATGAAAAAAAAAATATTTGTGGATATTTTATTTTCCTAGTAACAACACTACATAAATTATGTATTGGTCTTTCTTTGAGAATTTACTGAGGATTCTATACGAACTTCATCCTTCTTAGTTTACTTATTGGTCCTTGTTTTACTTAAGGACATTTGATATTGTACATGCTAATTTTTTTAGTTTAATTTAATTCTCCCCGGTAGCGTAGAGGCTAAAGTGTGTGCCTAGCAATCTGGGGAATGCGGGGTTTATTTACCCGCATCTATCAAATTTTTAAAAATCCAAAAATGCAGGACTGGATGCTTGTTGGGTTGAGCAATTGTCTGACACAATTCTCGTGAAAAACAATCTCAAAACATCTCAACATTGCAGATATATATACTCCACTCGCTCCGCTTTTGGAGTGAACATGGTATAAGAAAAGAAAAAAATTCTTTATAATCGTAATTCATGATAACCTATTCAAAAAACAATTAAAGCTTAAACCACCACAGGCGACCCGCTTTTGAAATTGTTAATGGCGGTCTACTAATACTGAAAGAAGTAATTAAAAGCCAAAAATAAGTTTAAATTGAAAATACACATAGATAATACCAATACCAATTCGGTATAAAGTTATTTTAAAAACAACAATTAACGATGACTTCACGCAAACATAAAAATAGTATGTAAATAAAACAATATGTTCTTTTGTTTTAGTTTTATTAACGCAAGCAATATGCTTATTATTAGCTTCACAATTCGTAAATATTAACTATGTGAATCAGAGGGTTTTCAGCTAACTTATCATAATTTCGTTCATAGCTACTTAAAGCTATTCGTAAACATGCCGCCAAATGGTCATCTGTCAAATAGTAACGATGTTTTTGTTTTGATTGCATTCATTGCAGAAAATGTCGATTCGCAAAGGAAAGTGGAATCAAAGTGACGGCAATCTCTTATGGGGGATAAACAAAACTGAAATAAAGTAATTTATATGAAAGGTGAACAAAATGGATACACTTTTGTAAATTGACAACGGA
>JAGVSQ010004659.1:0-18958 GCA_022683975.1 Rhyacophila evoluta | reverse complement strand
GTAAACTTCCATATGTGACATCACTGTTAGCGACCCGGGTTTCGCCTTTCGGTATATTCAGGCTATATTATATGTGGGCAGTGAGCAAACATATAACATATGTTGTATGTTTGCTCACTACCATCATTTATAAACTGTTGTTCACGTCAAATTCGTACATTATGAATTGCACAAGAAAAATATAATCTCGTATAAACATTTCTGATTTTAATAAACATTCCTTAAAACTCTATTTTCTAGATATGGGCTTATGTCAGTAATAATACTGTTATATTCTACTTAGGTGCATATGTATGTACATGAGATACCTCTAATGGAGCCTTTTTCCTGTATATAGGCCTGCGAAAGCGGCCGTGAAACATTTCGGAATCGTTGTGGAGGGTTAACGACGCCATCAAATAATGCGCAGAAAATACTATTATGATGTAGATAATATAGTTACTTTCGGGGCGGTTATACGTTCATCTCTCATGAATTGTCGTGCAGAGGGTAGCTATCAATTTGTTTCAGCATTACTTTCGGAGCCGCATAAAGTTTCTAGACAAAAGTTGGGTAGTTTTTGAATCGGACGGCACTTCGGACGGAGAAAAACAGGATTGAAGTATTTATAAATGATTTATTGAATGCCATTTACTTAAAGTAAAAACATTAACAAACTATAACACCAGATTGCTATAATTTTAAATTGAATTAAAATAATTAGAACTATTTTTCTTGCGGCATCGGTAGTCGACTCGGCAAGCTTACACGCTTCGGTGCCGAAAGTCACGAATTCAAGTCTCATACACGTATAATATAATATATGATATACGTGTCCGGATTCTTAACCGGTTGGAAATCAATCCTAGTGAAAATCAATACATCAATATAAGTGTACCCAAATCAAATCTCGCACCTGTATAATATACATATTATGGCCAGATTTCTAAAGGGTTGACAACGAATCAAAGTGAAAACTAATCTTTAAATATAATTTTTCCAAATAGTAGAGATTCATGTACTAGTATATGTCTAGAAATTAATACATTTATCCTTCTTATTGAAAGTATAATATAACTTCAAAAAAAATTGAAGACCCCTATGAAGGTAAAATTTTATTCTACTGACATTGTTTTGAATCACGACTGTATTTAACGCAGTCTAATATTTCTGTTTATCCTTGCCACCGATAGACCAAAACTATATAGAGGTTTAATCTTCTCCTCAACACCGGACCGGTCCTCTGTCGTCCTTTCCCGCTATTTCGCCACAACTATTTCGGGATTCACGATTACGGTTTATGATGAAATTCAGTTTAGAATTATTTATCCTAAATATGAGATCATTTCTAGTCTCTTTTTCCCATCTTCTCTCTCCTTCTCTCTCACTCTCTTTATGTTTCAACTTGTCCTATTATGGAATTATTGCGATCCAGAAAGCTTACCCTGCCGATTCGATATGCAAATTGCCCGTGCCATTCTAGAAGTATCATATACAAATTTACAGTTCGCTGAGCTTTTACTTTTCCGTATTGTCAAGAATACACAATTACAAACATTTTTTTTATTTATTTAAAAAATATCCTGAAATCAGTGAAATTCGTTTATTTCCCTTCTTTAATTCAATATGATAGAACCGTACATTTTTTTTTTATTTTCATTAGTATGCCTGAGGGGCGAGGATACAAACCGACAAGATTAAGAGGGCATTGGATTGCTTTTTTATCATTTATTAAAAAAAAATCTTGGAAAAAGGAAAGAACCTTCTATCTGCCAGTGAATATAAAGTTTATTCGATATAACTTCAGTACAGAAATATTTTTTAGAATTATAAATATCATTGATATGCCATAGTCTTCGTTTTCTTATTTACCGATGACCGTTCGCATACTAAAGTTCCGCTGATAGAAGGACTTTATCTGCAAAAATGAAACGTAAATATGAGTGGGAAATTTCCAAAGTGAACTTATTTCACTCTGTCAAAATTGAAAGGAGGACATTTTGACCAACTATTTTTTTATATAAAATAGACACGTGTTTTTTATCGTTTATTTTTATTGGCTGTTAATCAATTGCTCTGCCCATTGGGTATCCAGTTCTGCGTTTTCGGATCAAAAGTTCTACAGCTGTGGGATTCGAACTCACAAACATCCAGCTCCTAAGCGCGCACGCTAATCTCTTGGCCACCGGGGGAGATCATGCATGATAATGGTGTTTTACTAAAATATAATAGCCCAACTGCAAGTAATCCATAGCATTAGTTATACCAATGCGGAGGGCAATGAATATGTTGAATGGAATTGTTTTTCAGAACTGAGTGAGGTGAGTTTTAAATAGATGATAATTGTTACAGAATATTTTTTGGCATGTTTTAAATAGCTAATAATAATTTTGATATTTTTCCATTTGTGTTATTTTCAACGTAATCTATAAATGTCAACTCGTGTTACCTATAAACGCACATGCGGACACACGTGCGCGCGCGTTATGGTCTTTTCGTCGTTAGATGAAAAAGAATTGTATGACGTAATTTATAAATAAGTACTAATTTACGATAGCTCAAATATTTTTGCTTGATTTCACATCGTGTATATCCCGATATTATGGATTTATGAAAAAATATAATTGTTGGTTTTTGAAAGGATTAAATTTATTGGGTAGAAAACTATGCTTGTTAATATGATGAAGAAAACAATGCAATGCATTATAATGGTAACTTTCACTCTGAAACTATAACGGATGTTGTGGAAATTCGAACGTATTGTTAAAATATTTCACATTATTCCTATACCGTAACGCCGCTATTCATTCGCTGTAGCCAGATGATAATGCGTGAATTGTTATTATGTGTGCAGTTTACGTAATATCGTAGACTTCCTTTCCACACCCACCCAATACGGCTCACTGCACTTATTGAATTGTGTTGGGTGCAGCTTACGGTACTACCAGGCGCATTCTACAGAATGCAATATTATTATTGCCCATTGGAATCAACGAAATTGAATTTTATTTTATACAACTCTCGTAAATCACATATTTTTTTACGCAATCAATTTATCATATCGATAGTTTTGATTTTTTACATTGAAGATCGTTATGAATCGGGTTTGATCTTAGGTATTGTTAAAAAATATATATAAATACATTGGCAGACAATTAAACTTTTACCACTTGACTAATAAAATTAATAAAAATGCTCAAATAATTTTGTTGGTGTCACTTTTTTGAGTAATTCGATGATACCTAAGTTACTTGGAGTGCTTTAGTAGTTTTAGCTCAATTATTTTGTATCACACATAAAACCCGAAGATGCCGGAGTGTGTACCTAAGTAGTTTATTGCGGTCCACAAATATGTGTGCAAATTGAAATATTATTACCGAATCATAGGTTGTCAATATAGAATACGTTGAAGTATGGAAATATAAAAAAATGACTTTAAGTACTCTGTAACTTAATGCGTATTTTTGCAATTGTGGTTGACTTACATGTTCGATGAATATGTCCACCAATACTATAATATTTAACGTAATTAAATTGATGTTATTATTTATTTAATACTAGCTGTACCCGACCACGCGTTGCTGTAGCCCAGTCTGGTAACATGGCGCTGTTTAAAACACGTTTTTACCTGTCGCACATGTGACATCTGTACAATGATATGTATATAAAAACACGTGCGTATTCAAATGCAACACTGTGTCAAAATTTCAAAGCAATCGATGAAGAACTTTCGGAGTTTTAAGATTTTGAACAAACGAACATTTACATTTTTATATATATAGATTTCCTTTCATACCCATTTCAATTGTATTCATATACGGAACTAGCACTCAGAATAGTAAAGAAACGGATAAAAAAAAAAATTATTGTGCGCCTAGTATTCTAATATTTACTATTGATTTTTATATGATATTTTTTTCCGATGAAATAAATGTTTACCCGTATTTAAAAAAATGACAATTTTAGAAACAAAGTTGATTACGTTTGAAGACATCTGAATGAGACAGGCTGTTTCACCTGAGAGATTCGATTACATTATTATGACACAAAAACTGGTTTTTTAGTTATTGATCTTGTGAATGAATTCAAGGTTTAGTCAGTGTAAATGATAAATTATTTAAGTTCACAGAAATCTTTTTGCAAGAAATCATAATGCAAGCATATCTGATTAGCAATTGTGCAATGCATTTAATAACAAAATTTCCCAACCTTTGATCGTCATGACGCATATTTTCCATAAAAACGATTATTGGCATATTCGTTCATTCATTTAAATTTTATTTTAAAGTTTTTGTATTCAATGGTTAAAATTTGTGGACGGGTCATTCTGTTCTGAAAAATTACAAAGTTTATTCGAACTTACTCTAATTAAAAAAATCAAGAAAAATCGTCACACTTTGCTATCACTTTATTTATCTGAAAGCGGGTACAAATAATGTTGTGATAATATATAGTGAGTTTTATACACTGGAAGGCTGACATGTGCAAAACCTATACGGAGACTGAAAATCTGATCTGCGCTGTTCAACTCCTCTGTTGCTGGCAATGTATAAGGCATATGGCAAGGCAATGATGCCAAGGTCACACAAAAATGACAGCTGTGTGAATATTATTTTGACTCCATATTTTATCTTAATATCAGTCAATTTCACTTCTTATAAGCGCGCTTTTCATAAGCATTGATTTCAATTAGATTTTAACATTGCCTGGAATCGGCATTGTGTCAACCAATTTTCTAATATAGAATAATTTTGTGTCAAGTAAACCAACTTTTCGTATGCTTCATGTGTCAGTCTTAATTTCATTTTCTGAGAGTTTCAGATATCTGTCAATGTATTCAGCATTTTTAATTTATATTCGCAGAGTAAATTAAATTGCCCCTATTCAATTACCTTCGGAGAAATATTATTCTGCTGAATTTGTTTGTCTGATTTCACGACATTCCGCCAGGAATCGACTGTAAATAATATTAAAGTAAATAATTGTTATCTATCAATATGCCCGCTTCGCAGTGATTGAGAAGCGATGATAATGAATACTAGTTTGCTGAAATTTGAATATTATTACTGGATATATATATATTTATTAATATTATCAGTTGCGTAGGCAAACATTGTTATCTACGTTTCTAACAAGATGTCAGAAGAATATACAATTTAGAAACAAGGACGACGTCTGTATAAAATCAGCTGTTAATTGTGCAATTAAGCTTAACTTTTTTGCGTGGGCTTTAAATTTGAACTCATCTTCCCGCATCTGGTCTTATTGGTTGCGATGTTGAGATTATCGTAGAGAAAAAAAAAACACTTAAACACTTGTTACTCGTGCATTTTTGGCATTGGTGATGAATTTAATAAAAAGAACACAAACGGATTTAGTCGTAAACAAAGAATTTATTCTCCATGTTCCCGAGGCCACATGTATTCTCGCACACAGTCTAGTTTCCAATAAGATTTACGCACACAAATAAAACAGCCTTCCCTCTCCGCACAGTCTTGCCGCGTCACACACTAACACTCTTTCCCTCACCAACACACTCTCGCGCCATGGCGGCATTATTCGACGAAACACGCACACCGCGACTGGGAATTATTTTAGTTATTCAGCTGTTTCTGAGCGGCGTGGTGCGAGCCGCTATCATCTCTCGTTATCCTTTTTTAACTTTACATTTAATTACTTTGCCCCTACTGTTCATTTAAAGTGTGTGGTACTTACGTTTTTTTACGCCAGTGTACTCGAGTTGCAGGACAAAAAGTTACCAACCATCCGGAGTGCGTCAACTCGAATTTGACTGTTTTGATTGTTTTGTTTTTACCGGTGTACTCAATTTGGGCGGCAGTTTGCATAAAAGTAATAACACATAGTGATTATTTGTGTGTGACAGTGTGGGTATATTTTCCTATCAGTGTACACAGTTTTCCGACCAAGTTTTACTGTAGGAAGTGTACTTCCGCCGAAATAAACTTTTCTTCGTCTGCTGTCACTTTCGTGTCGGATGCGTACCGATACTTGGGATTTATTGGACAGGACACTGATCGAATCTGTTATGATTGAAAAGGTAATTACCAACAATACATGTTTAAATATTTATAGCGCACGTGTGATGTGTAAAATCATAAAAAAAGTTTTGTTTTCTAATTTCATTTTATCTGTCAGCTGTCACATTGCTTCTGGCATAAGTAATTAAAATAACTAAATAGTAAAATGCTGTTTATTTAACGTGTTGAATACATAGTGCTTTTCTTAGTTTTATATGTGGGTATTTCCAAAATTTTCCCGCCAATTTTCGAGTCATCGACACTAGGAAGAAATAAATTATTTTTTCGCAAATTTCCTCCTAACAAGCTCGTATTACATTATTACCGAATTGATCGAACTTCGGTGGGGCTGCACGATTTTAATATTATTATTGAAAATAAATACGCGTCGAGATTTATTCTCCACGTGTTGAGCGTTAGTGCGCATGGGCAGTTTCGGAAGTTTCAGTAAAAGTTGGATTATTTTATTCCTTGTATTTTGATAGCGGAAACTTTGACTTTTGTACACCCGCGCCGTTTTCTTTCTGACGACACGAACAGTTCTTGCCGCTTGCTCCCGGTTTGTTTGTCTTCCAAGTCAATTGACTTCAATAAAGTCAATTAGGGACATAAAGGCTACTTCAAACCGAGCGGCTCGACGAACCAAGGGCGGCGTTTGTTCCCGACATTGGAATTGATTAATATTTAAATTAATTTATTCTGTTTGAGAATTATCCTGTTTTGTATGTTAAGTCTGCCTTGCTACCTATTTTTTGTATTAAGCGGTTTTAATGATTCTAGCTAGATATTTGAATACTTCAGTAGTAACTTTTGGTATTCGTAACAAAATTATTATAAATTATGAACCATTCTAGTCGACGCTCTTTCTAATTACAATGAAAATTTGAAATTATTTTCAAATATTTTCTATTTCTTAAACCGGAAAGCTCGCGAAATATAACCGATTTTTCTCTGTTTATATATTGATATATCTTAAACTTTGTGTTATTTATAAGAAAAATATTGGATCATATTTTTGCAAACTTTTACAGTTTTATAAAACAAAATCATATTTATACAATGGACACGGGAAAATTATTGCCTAAAAAATATGTTGGTATAATGAACCCATATACTTTTTTTTATAAATGCGTGTTCTTTTTTTAATAATTTACAATGCGCTAAATAATAATAAATAAATATATGTCATTATTTCGGTCAAACCAATATGAAAAATGTCAGACGGATGCATCTGTCAAATGCGCATGACAGCCAACGGAGTCCATTTTTGACAGTTGGATTCAATTTAATAAATGTCAATTAGAGCCATTTAGTGGCATTTCACTGATTTTTTCCTGATTAAAAATACTTTTATCACCGTTATGATTTAAGCATATTTTTATTATCTGTCCGAAAGTCAGACTTTATTTATTTCGACACTACAGAAATAAAACAATAAAAAATTCTCCTTTATTTTGTCAACCTATGTGTTGAGTTTTTAATTATATATTCCAGATTTTTTATGATCCGTGCCAAGTGTGCATACTATTTTTTTAGGTGGAAGTATTTTTGTGATTGTTTTATAACCCCACGTTATTTCTTTCTTCTATAATAAATGAAAAAAAAATTATGACTTTTTACGTCAAGGCATATATTTAGTTCTTACGGAAATTCATCAAAATTTGAGTTACTACAATCATAATGTAATTACAAGAACAATATTTCGTATTGCAGGTATTTTTTTCTTTTACGATACCTGCTATTGGATATGAGAGGCCTCGAGGTGAGAAGTATTTCTTTCACAATATAAAGAGGCTCTAAGTATCCCTATTCTAAAAGTATTCAATATGTAATATCTCCTGTATTCATTGTTGTATAAACCAATTTATTTAATGTGGTGTAAAATTTACGATTTTTTTTTTTTAATTATTGTAAAATTAATAAAAATGTAAATTCACGAAGTATTTTTACACAACTTAACATATTGGCATACGACACTTATTATTATTTACTGAATTATTTTTTATTTGCTGGACCATTGCAGAATGATTGCTTAAGTTTATTGAAAATGCCTTAAAATTTATACAAAATATTCTTATTCTATCATAAACAGTTGATACCAAAACTTAATTATTATAGCGGTAAAGTTGATGCCCTATCGATGAAATTGACATGTAGGTTTTAATGACGGATGTCAAAATGGAACTTTTGGCTAAATACGGTTAAGCGAAAAAAGCTTGTCGCCTTATTAATGCACGTACTCTTGTGGCATGCGCATTTCTGAAATTCGAGATATTGTCTTATCACGATCACAAAATATTTTAATTTAACGCCATACTGTTGTACAATTAAACTTTTGTAGTCTGTCTATTCTAAATGAATGATATACATAATATTACACTTCATTTAAAGTTTTTTGTTCGCTGAAGATCCTGAAACGCCATTATTTGCAATATTGTTCGTGTCGCTATGGCGACAAAAGCAACGTAGGTCAACCCTTGGGAAAGTGTGAAGTTTCATAATGGAGAAAGTCCCGTCTGTGTGTACACACAACACTTGGATGATTTTCAAACTTTGATTGTTTTCACAGCATTTTGTATTGCCTATAAATCAAAATATTCTAGATATTTTTCACGAGTCAAAATTTATTTTGCGTCCGAATTTATTTAAGCAGTTTTATACACATATAAGTTGAGTATAAAAAATAAACTTTGTTTATTTTATAATTAAATCATATTTTTTCTTAAAATATACATTAATGTCGTATATAGTTATTTCTATCTATCATTGCAAATAAACATACACAACATTTTTTTCAAGATTGGTGTGTTGGTTGTTTTCTGTACAATACCTTCCGATCTGCTTTGTATTTTAAATATTTACTGGGCAGATTGAGTCGAGAAAACTATGAAAATAATTAATGAGGCTTCCTAGTAGTGATTCATCCAAACTTTGGATTGTATCTAGTATTTAAGTTAATAAATGTTAAAAATTATTTATGGAAGAGGAGAGGCCTGCGGTAACTATAAATCACTCACAGTGGGATGGTTGCTTTCTGCATAATGATATCTAAATTATTCACTTATATAATATTCATTACATTATTATCGGCAAAGAAGTACATTTAATGGGTAAGCTAGAGGGTTTGTTAATGAACGTTTGACACTAGTTATTTCTTAAGTAAATCGAAACAATTTATTTTACGGCGTTGGTTAGTTAAGTGGTTGTTAGTATTCAGGAAATATGGCATCCCATAAGACAACTTTACTTCGTCCTTTGCTAAGATACTGTTCATTTATAAGTAATCAAGTAAATAATTTTAATTAGATGTAGATGTATGGAGTACGGGACAGAATGATACTTCTAGCACGTGTAATACAAGTATGCTAAGAATTCATGATTTTATTGTTCATTTTTATGATATTTTTTATTTTGAAGTCACGTATTGTAAATTTTGATTCTATTGTATTTAGTTAATAGGCCTCACACTAAGAATGATGGATTCGATACACCTGCTAAAATGAAATGGAAATAGATGATAAACATGCATGCATACAAGTGATATTCTCGCGATGGCAAGCATTTCTTTCCTACGGCTTGATTCATTCAACACCATTTTGTAAGGAAATCTTAACACTTCTTTGATGATTGATTTATTAACCGTACACCTGTGATTTTGTCTTACGCCTAATGTTAAAAATAAGTTCGCGGATACTTTGCGATAACAACAATAAAATATACGAAATATTTTTCCTTGTAATGGATTATACCTATCTGTTGTAACAATTTAGTCGCTGAAAATGCGAACACAGGCGAGGACAACTGAAAAAATTACTTAAAGATTGTTTATTACATTTCTAATTTGATTTAACTTGACTAAAATTTGCGTATACTATTCAATTGATATCCATTTTTTAGTTTTTTTTTTTTTTTTCAACGTGACCTGATAGGTACTTGTAAGTTGCCCAGCTCATTGTATTCTGTAACGCTGTAACAGTAGTTAAATAATTTGTACCTATCGTTTGATTCTCTGTTTAGAAAATGTGGGAATCTCTAGTTGTTTTGATTTTCGGAAAGTTGAGAATCCCACCGATTCCTAGAGTTGAAGGTGGAAAAGAGAAGCGACGTCGGGTGTCACTTCCTGTGCTGGAGGGTGGTCTTCCTCTTCCTCCATTTAGCTGCCGTCCTCCCTCGCTGATGATGCTGCCGGGTATCCCCCTGGCTTCCGCCGGCGGGCGCCCACCCCCGCCCCACTCTTTATTATAAATCATCCCCGTGCCCTGGATCGAAGACTCCGCCGCGGCTGCTTCGCGATAAAGGGTTGGCAATGGAGACTGCCTTTTACGAGACGAATAAATCTGGCGATAAATTTAATATGCACAGCGTTGTAATGTTCATTTCCAACGGGATGGCTTACATTGTCGATCGTTTATTTTTTTACGCGTATGCTATGGAGCTTTATACGTTGGTTATTAATTTTAAGAAACTCATTTTTTTTTAATTCTAAAAAATAATACATACTCGCTTTATTTTCATTTGTGATCAATAATCGTTATTTTGTAATGTAATTTTGTCTCCATTTGCCCAAAGAATGTACCCATTATTCACGTTCATTGCCATACTATTTAATACATTTAAACCTTTTAATACTTACCGAATGATGTCAGATATTATAGATTAGAGACTCCTCCGTTAAAATGGGGTTGCTTGTGTAAATACATGTGGTCATCAAGCGGCGATCGTAGATTGGGGTTTTTATCATAACATTTGTAGTAATATGGCTTATCGTCTTCAACAAATATTTAAAGACACCACGAACCTATAATTCCTCCACCAAAGAGACTAGAACAGAATTCATCAACCATTCTGACCTTACTTCAAATGTTATAATCGAAATTGCATGAAGAATTAAATTTGTGTCTTATAATTTTGAATAAAGTCGGATAATTCAGAACAGTTTTAGCCACTTCAGGCCGCGTGCTTGAACATAGAACGGTAATAACAATCAAGATGCTTTATATTATATATATTTTTTTTCAAATTTATAGATTTGGATAGATAATTTCATAACAATTCAAACTTCTAAATAAAGAAAAATATTTGAAGAAATAGGTTTTTCGCTAGCTCAGACGCAGATGGTATAATATATATTAATTAATTTCAAATACAAATGTACTCATATTATATAAATGAAGATTGCTACGGCTTCGGTATTTTACTTTAGGTCGTATTATTTTGTATTGTGAAGTGAGAAAAATAATCAAAGATTATGTACCGAAAGCTTTCTTTTATTGGTCATGGAATCTGGCATTGGATAATTACATATTACAATCTCAAAGAAGGTGGAAAATATATTTTTTTTTCGGCCAAGCCTTTTAATTTCATTAATTCCACGTGTTCATTACTGAACATTTTAAAAATATCACTTACTATTCCCTTGCGCCATTTCGACAATTAGAATGATTAATTACACATACCAGGTGCACATTAATTTACTGTGTTAGATATATGGCGGAGGTAATCTATTTTGGTTCTTGTAAAATATTTACGTCTTCTATATTATGTTATTTTGTCAAGTTTTACACTCTTAGGTTTTCTCGTATTCTTCGTATTTAATTCCATCTGAATAAAATATCGCTATTGATGGGTATAATATAAATTACCAGGGCGAAGGTAGTTAAAAGTGTATCATAAATTATTGTATCGGAAGTATGGCCAATCAAATACTTGCTTGAAGCAAATGACTAAAAATAATTTAATTTACTCATACAAGTTAAATGTATTAATTGCATGCTGAGGTTCTAATATGATACCTTATTACGCAATTGCCGTCAATAACACTACTTATGTATTGAATATGTTTTTGCTTACTTTATTTTGGTAATTACAAAATCTTCAAAAATTTAGACACAATTAGCTGTATGAAATGCTAAATAATGATATTATTTTAGCAATCTTAAACAAAACATTTGTTCATGAGAATTGATTTTTGAATGAGAAACGAATCATATACAATATGAAACCTTCTTTGAAGTTGAAATAAAATTAAGTCAGCAATATTTGGCAGAACGAACGAGCAATACTCCACTGGTTCATTGTTGAAATATGATTTTACACGTTTGTTGTTTTTTTCGTGTTAATTTTGTGCATTTGATTTCATGGTTGCACATGTTTAAACGTTTCACTATAATATGTTTTTCAAAATTTCAGAATTCTGGCGGGAAATGCTAAAATTTATAATTATTTTTAATATAAAATGTAATGTTTTTTAAAGTTTCTTCTTGCGTCCACGCAATCGTCGTTGGCATTTCTTGCTTGTATCCTGAACAGTGATATATCTTTGATTGGCATTCAAAAGCTTTTTATGGTTCTTAAAAGAGAGGATAATCTGATCTAGGTGAAATATTTCCATCGTTTTAAAATACACTAAATGTATGGTAGTTTTTATTTCCAAATCATTACATTTGATTGTGTCATTGAAGAGATGATCTCAGTACTCTTAACTACAAAGTATAAAATTACAAAGAAAATTTATCGCATCGAGTGTAGGCGGCGCCTAATTCACAATGGCCCCATCGTGCCCTGGGGGGCAATTACACAGACTGCCAAGGTCATCGACGGTCAACGCGACCGGAGGCAGCAGAGGTAGGCTCGACTCGCCGCTGCTTTTTATCATTTATTTCATCGGCACTTGACGATAGATAACTCGCTGGCCACGTCCGACGACCCGGTCTTGTAAAAAATAAATTTGCTGTACATATCTAAATATTGTGCTGTCGGTGGCATAATGCAAATTATCTCTAGCAAAATATGACCCAATACTAAAATATGAATGTAATCAAGAATAATTATTCTTTCATCGATTATTATTATGTAGGTACCATATTTAATTTTTAGGTCGTCGACATTAGGAATTATCCTGGAGGGTTTATTTTCTTTATCTTTCCACGTATATAAGATGGTAAGCCTAGCTTTGCGGGTTAAGGAGTTGATGAGCGCTAAAATTAAATCAAAACGTAAATAATATTGCTTCTTACTTGTTATCGTAAAACGTAGATTAAACAAGTATTTCATATTTTGTTTCCCATATTTGCTACTTTTTTCTGGCAGAAGAGAAATCTGTTAAGTACAATAAAGATGTAATATGTAATTAATTATACATATTTTTGTTTTGCAATTTATCATTACAGTTGTATATGTCAGTTAAAGGTATTGTAAATATTTCTTGTTGTCTATTGCACACAATAAGTTTTTTAAATGTACTCAGAAGACTTCAAAGAGATCAAACCTGTTTGTAAATTCGGAATAAAAAATATCACTGGAGGCAAATATAATAAATTCAACAAAACATCGTAAAAAACCTGATATTCGAAAATATAACACATATTCATGTATACTCAATCGGTATAAAATATTTGTTTGTGAATCATGTAAATGTTAGCGCTGCAGGATTTTTTTTTTTTGAAAATGCACATATTTTACGTAAAGTTATTTGTTAATGTGATATTTATTTTCAATTCATGGGGTTGATAGGGGTGTGTTGCCTTCTAGCATGTGTATATTAAATTTATAATCTGTCTTAGACACGGGATATAATATAATAAATAAATATCCTAATACTTCAGCTAAGATTTATATATGTAACGTGACCCACATTGCCCACATCCATACGTCAGTGATTATCGTAATCATAAATTATTAATAACAGTAAAAAGTAAATGCTCTGCAAACTTCGCTACTTTAAAAACTGTATTGTAACATGTGGGATGTGTATGTGAAGTCTGTCTACTACATTTGGTTGTAGACCGTTGTACTTGTTATATAATAGACAATAATAAATAATTTATACGATACGTGGGACTAAAATAAAGCGTTCATAGTTCATAATTTTTTTACGAATCACAAACATCATTTGATATGATAATACTACCTGCAACAATATAAAATAAACCTCCATTCTACATCAAATCAAACCCCCTGTCGCTTAAGACAAATCGATTGACTGTCGTATAATTTCATGTAATTATTTACAACGTTATACATTTCTTCGCGAAAGAGTTATAATTCTACGATCAACGTTTAATTATCACTGATAAATCCGGATGCAATATTTATATTTTGTCCCTCTGGTGGCCGAGAAGTTATCGTACGAGCTTCGGACCTGGAAGCTGTGGTCTTGAATCCAGAGTAGTAAAAAATCGAAAGATTTCTTGTGAATAAAAATCTGTCAAAATATATCTTTATCATCATTAAAATTTTGTAATTCATGTAGAATAATTAGATGTTGCTGTGTTCTTAATTTTTATGCATATTAAAAATAATGTAGGATCGATGATTATTACTTCAAATCCTAATACGGTTGGGCTAAATTGGATGACTCCGTATTGGTCTGACATTTCTGACCGGTGAATTAAAATTAATGTTGTGGTCATTATTGGTAGTGTTCTCTAAGCGTCTGACAAGTGACATTGGCCGAGGACATAACGATGACTTATTGATTTTGTCGATCAGTCTCGTTCGTCAAGAGACCTCACCCACTGGCAATATATCATTTTTAACCAACTTATGAGAAAGTTATCTTTCTAAGAAATCTTGTTATGTATATTTTAAATCCACTCATACTACACTACACCCTATATTAATTTATTGTTAATCGTGGATGGTTTCAATTGATACTTTACTAAAATATTAGATGCTGTAAACTTTATTCAAGGAGAAAATTTACTCTGAAATTTCATTTAGTCATTTGTTCAAATTTCTTTAACACCCTTATAAAATCTTACGTTACTTCCATATAATATTTGTACAATATATACTAGTCTTTGGTGTCACCGGATACTTTGGTATTGATAATTTTCTGACATGTTGTTGCTCGCACATGAGAAGTAATATTACCCGATCATCAACGAACATGACTGGCGTCAGATGCAAACGTAAGTTATACGACCACCAACTTCATCAACTCTCATTTACTATTTGTCAATATTATAGCGTCATCCATGTATGTGAAGCATGCGAGAATCACATAGGAATTATTGGTGACAAAATGTGACTGAATTGGTTGTTGTCTTCGTCTGTTGCCACATACAGTATAATTTTATACGATTCTCATATATTTTCCACCTGATTTGTATATTATAATATAACCCATCCATCACTATAGCCATTGATTTTATACACTATATTCCTTCAAGAATCCCGTTATATATTGATAAAAATAGCGATTGAAGACTACAAAGGACTCATTGTGTTGTATTTGCATTCATTTTGAAGATATTTTTAGAAGCTTTTTCGTAAACAAATTTTAAGCTTCAAGCTTTTTTACATCTTCAGGGACTTCTGGATGGAACTGTACGATTTTAAAAATCTTTAGATTCATTTAGATTTTAGATAATTTTTGAGAGTATTAGATAATTTGGATAGGTAGTGCATTTAACGTATGAATTGGAAATGCATTTGCGACTCCGATATTAATTAAAACAAACTATATGTAAGATATTACGTATAATGTATTATGTTATCTACTTCAAAAAACTAAAATTTTGTTGTTAAAATCAATTTTTATTTGATTTTACAATTTGTTGAGTAATTAATTGGTCAACGTTTCATAAAATATTTTATTATCTTTTACTTCGAAGTTATAAATATTTAAATCAGCGTTGATATTTAAACTTCATTTTAATTGGACGAATTTGATGTAAAAGTGGGCGTAAAACATCTCTTAATCTTAAATAATGATAAATTAAATGGCGGTGAATAATTGAATTACTATGTCACCAGTAGGTTCAAATATTCTCTCGGCTAGATCTTAATTAATCCATCTAGCTTGAGAATGCTTTAATGTGTCCATTGAAAGCTTCAAAACATCCCATTTGCTTTCTTTAATGAAGTTATAGAATATGTCAAACTCGTTCCTCGTGTTTTTCTAATGTGGGACACATTTTTCACTCTCATTTTGACAGTCCACCATTTGACAGTTAATTTTTTCCAATTCTAAAAATCAAAACAAATCCGCGTTCTTGGCAGAATTTCTATTTCTGATTAGCTACTCTCAAAAAAGTTGCGATGTCACTTGTTTCGAGTATATTTATCATACAAATATTAATGTCACAGTGAAATTCATTTTTCCATCATTTATGTGGAATTTCGGTCTAGTTAAATTACATTTATGACTGTACTACTAAACACTGCTGTTTTCTTTCCACCACTCGTTATGTTCCTGTATATTGTGGCTTAAACAATAACCAATTCCAGGAGCGGCCGGCCGAGACGATAGTTCGTGAACACTATACTACACTGTGCACGCTTGCTTACTAATACATAATCTATAGATTTCTTTTATGAAATAAATAACATGTTTGAAGAAACTTGCAGTCGTCTATCTTAGTACTATATTGCCGCTGATAATATTAGTAATAAATGGTATGTCACGAGTGTATTTATACGAGTGTCACTTTATGTATAAAATGTAGTATTCATGATTGTTAAAATAAAGCCCTCTATAAAGTTTTGAACTTGATTTGAGTTTCGCAACTTTTAGACAGCTTTTCAAAGTACAAAATTTGTCGGAGAAATTTGTTTCGTCCAAGCCACCACCCACTCGCCGTGTCAGAAGGTGTGTCACGATGATTAATCTTTCAGAGCACATTCATGGAAACCATTATTTAGAACGTTGAAGACCAGCGTGCATATTAAATAATACGTGTTTCAGTTATTATTTTGCAATTCTCCACAAACAATGTAATAAACCCTTTGTTAATAAGGCGTCGACAAACTAATTAGCAAAAAATATTTCTTTCCGTGTCTTTTTCGTTACTGTTGTACTACTGGAATCGGGCCAGATTCATTCAAGTCGAGTATAACAATCTCACTTAATTGAAACAATAAAGCCACAATGGACCGCCTTCTGCTTGCAACTGCTATAATGCTGCCTTTAAACTATTTGTTTTACGAAATTATAGTTTTCAACATGTCAGAATCTATTAACAGAACCAACTTCTTGTGAAATTTTCCATTGGTTAATGCATTCTATTTTTCAAATATGACTCAGTGATGCGCAATACATTCACGCTGTTCGTAAATCCAGGTAAATTTCGAGAGTAGTTTATTTACTTATTGCTTTTATTTATACAGATTTCTTTAGAACTTCAAAATAAAAAAAATAATAGATAATTGTATGCTAGGCTTTTCTTAAAAATGATATCGTCAATATTTTATTGGGAGTCTATATTGTAGACGAAAAATTACCCATACACACGTATAACTTATGTTATTTTTTCCCGAAAAGTCTGAATATTGAAGGATTTGTGTGGACAAGTGTTTGAAACGATAATGAGACATTAAAATGAGAAACAATGCAATTTTTCGAAACACAATAATTAAAATTCAATTCTTTTTTTTTTGATATTGCTGTCGAAGGAAAGTAATTGAACATTTTATTGAGAAAGTTTCATAAACAATGATAACTTGTAGATGCCTATCGATTTAAAAACTTGTATATCGGTTGTGGGATTATTATTGGCTTCGTTATTTTTTTTTCTGCCAGATGTTGTAACTCAATAAGGGGTCGTTTATTGGTGCGACAAGTGTAAAAACTGCGTAGGGCTGTATTTCATTCGATGGACGGTGGATTTGTTCTTGTTGACATGCGGGTAAAGAAATTTTTAATACAAGAACATTTTTGTGTTGACTCATATATTAAATTATCCTCTACAACTTTGTAAATATACTAAATAATATTAGAATTCTCGAAAATAGTGATGTAATTAATATGCATAAAGAAGGTTTAGAAGTGCACATATTTGTGTCTGTACATAATGGATTTTGGAGTAAGGCCAGGTATGAAATTTATTTTGCTGGCTGTCAAGCGATATATCTAGTTATACGATAAAATTTATAAAACTATAGATGCATGTAAAGCTAAAAACTATGAACAACTCACGTTATATTTAGAATAAATACAATAAATTGACAATCTAATTAGGTGTTACCGATGTATGTATCCAAGAAAATAAATACATACGCAAATACATTTTCATTTTTTTTTTCATTGGACTAATTGGACATGATTATCCATACTATTATTGTTAGCCGTTTCATCTTGATACCTTCGTTGTTATTTATTATTAATACTTTGACTGTCCATAGTGATCATATTGTTTCTATATCACGAGTAATGCTCGTGAATAACACTTTAAAATACTATTATTAAAAATTGAGTATATGTAGAATTAAAAAGATCAAGGTTATTAAGTATTATTATAGTAATAATAATTATCAATAACATCCATGGTTATTCTCATGGAAACCAATCAGAAAGTTAAATTGAATTCAAATTGTTGTGTTATGCAAAATATAATTGTTCATAAACTATATTTGGTATTTCGAATTGAGTAATATATGTTAAAATGTGTTTGCAATTTCCATTGAGAATATTGAGATGGCCTATGAACTGCCACGTTACAGACTGTAAATGTTCAATATACATGTTATTTAATTCGTGATGCACGTCAGCTGTAAATTATTATTTTGTATCTACAATAGTTGCTGCGATTCTCTGTTGAAAATGTACTCATTTTCTGAAGTATGTAAGTTGATCACCAGGCTTAAATACAGCTCATATGGAATTCTATAATGTGGATGTATATTAATAATAGTAACGAGAGATTCATTCAGCCAATCATTCAGACCAATGTGATCGTCTATTGGCTTCAAAAATATGTGGAAAACAACACACAATTATATAATGTTTGCCTTAAATATTGAAATGTTATATATTGTTACATATATTATTGTATTGCTAGTGATCGCTTACCATGCTATACTATGTATACTAACGTATATTTGATTCATGTGATATTATGAACCAGTAGAATATATCAGGAGGTATTATCAAAACAAGGCATGACCATTTCTGGGCTGACAGGAATTGTGGTTGAATAATATTGTTTATAACGTTTCAA
>JAGVSQ010004658.1:0-18959 GCA_022683975.1 Rhyacophila evoluta | reverse complement strand
GTGAGTGTGAGCAAATGTCATGTGAGCATTTGTCATGTGAGCAAATGTCTATGTGAGCATTTGTCATTGAGCAAATGTCTATGTGTGCATTTGTCATGAGAGCAATTGTCATGTGAGCAAATATCATGTGCGCAATTGTCTGGCTACCAACTTACTAATAGTGTCCCTGATGTCAAAGGTTATGCAATTCAAGGACCAAAAGTCATTAAGTGTTTTATTTGTTCATATTGTCATGTTTATATTATATTATAGTTTTATATTTAAAAATAATTACTAAATAAATAATGTCGCTAGACTATCTCAACAAGCTATGGCCAAAATTACGCAATGTTATAAAAATATGACACCCATCAAATGATTTTGTTTATTAAAACCTAATATTCTCAAATTATGTCAGTAATCTGATATTATAAACTTTATAAATATATTGAATTGTATTATCAATTTTATATAAAACTACCTTTGTTGTCAATTTTTATTTTAATTCATTTTATATTAGAAGTTTATTTCAAAAATTGGTTAAATAAACTATTCTAAGTTTCTTGTTGATCATCGGAGATGATGTTAAAAATAGAAAGTAAAACAGTGGACCCGCAAAATTTGTAAAATTCAAAATGAAATTTCTACTTTTCATCGTTTAGGAAGAGGTTTTGTCACAGATAAACACACATATATTTTATATTTCGTAATATGTATATTATAAATGGATTCTTGTTGAATACCATGAAGATAATGACGTGTGAAACTCAGTTTTCTTCTCGGTAGCATAATTGGTAGCGTGCACACTTAGCAATCCGGGGAATACCGATTCCCCGTCAAAAATTCAGATTAAAACCTACTATAAATATACATATGTGTGATGCGTCTCATTAACTTAGCAGGTGTGTGTGTTTTTACTCTTTATAGTGCCTATTATAATTACGATGTAGATAAGCAGAAGCCGTCCAAGCCACACAGTAACACGCGGGAGAACAACGCGATTGAAATTTTAAAGAAACAAATTAACATTTAGTACGAATTTATATTTCTAAGACTGTAATATGATATTTAAATACTCATATGACATGTGCTACAACTTCCTTGATTATTATATAATTGAAAAACATTCTACTTGAAAAATTAGTGAATCTTTTACGGGTGCTCATTTAAATTTTGGTCGGTTTGTGCTTGGATTTTTATTAATATGAAAATTAGTCTTTGCCCATAAAACCTTGAAATTGGTTATTTGTAGTGTATTTTTTGTTTAAAAATAAATCGATATAGCGATACAATACAATTCAACAATAAATAAGTACATTTTTGATAAAACATGAGAAAATGGCATTATGATTATAATTTAGAATGGCCATGGTAAAAAAAAATATTTCAATTAAGTAATATTGTATTTATGTTTTTGCAATTTTATGTAATAAAACGAAAAATTTCAATTTGTGGCTTGGGCGTCTTCTGCTCTATATCCATTTTAGACTCGTGTAGTGTATGTAGTATGGGAAATTAATCTATACTGTCAGCTTGACAGGTAATTAGGTAATTACCTGTCAAGATGAAAATTTTTCATTCGGTTAATTTAAACTTTGATAAAAGTTAATTTCAAAAGAATTGAGTTATAATTTCTTCATAACGGACACGATAATCTGTGTTGTGTGAAATTAATTGTCGTGTTTCTATATTATACGCTAATTTATAATAGTAATAATACTGATAAAGGATTACTAATCATTAAAGCTATAACACACTCTCGATATAATTATGAAAAGTTAAACAAAAAAATGACAAACTCAAAAAATATTTACTAGTTTGTTGGTTTGACGTCAATTGGCAAGCGTGTGAGCTTTGCTGTTAGTTATATCGTGAGTTTAAGCCCCGCTGGCATAAGTATTTTAAAACTTCAAACAGTACTAGATTATTGATATTTATCTAGTGGTTTCATCTATTTTATTGTAGTTTTTTACATTGTCCTATTCTACAATAAGATAAGTTAATAATTCATTCTAATTTGTATTATTGTTTCATACACTTAGAGCATTTCGAAATGTTTCACAACACTAAGCCACAATAAAAGTTAAACACAGTCAAATTTCGCTTTTGGAAATACCGAAATAACGAGATTGTCAGTATAACAAACATGTAATTGCGGACCGAAAAAAAGTATATGATTATTTTATATTCATGAATAACGAAATTTTAGTACAACAAAACAAAAAAGGTGACCCCACGAGTTGCGTTATTGCAGAATTTGACTGTAAACGTGCCAATATAATAATGACTTCTACGCGACCCGTAATTGTCGTAAATGTTATTAATAGTTTTATTATTATTAGCCACACAAATAATTTTTCAAAAAAGTTATTCTCATGAATACTGACGTTTTAAATTGTGATATTTCTGTATAGTTATCATATGAATAATACGAATATTTTTAAATAACTGTCGAAATTATTTGAAGCATTGTTTTTCATAGGGTAAAAATACAGTAAAATCCCGTTATAACCAAAACTCGTGCACCTTCCCGTTTTTTTCGTTATACTGAGGTAGAGGCTACGATTCGCCATGATAATATGGTTGTTATACTATAAATTTCGCTATTCGCTATAGCGGGATTTGACTGTTTTACAAATATGCAGGTATAAATGATCGAATGAATTTTGTCTCGTATATATTTGCAGGTCAATAATATATTGTTATAACGCCAGTTTCTTAAAAAATATTTGTATTAATTATCCCAAATGAGCGTGCGGTTCGTTCAAAGTTATTTATAGAGGCAGAAAGCCATTAACTGGAAGATGAGTTAAGTAGATTTCCCACCATTCAATGGTGGTTGTTGACAGATTGTATTATTAGTCTGCTATTTTGGTCAACACTTTCATTATTTCACCCTGAAAAGTCAATCCGAGTGTTTGAGATTGCGTCACAATCATTCTTCTACGTATAGTCAGATCTTGACTTGTTACTTAACACTACTTTGGTCTGAAGTCAAAATTGTCGTGGTTTCACTGGCAAAGAGTGGTAATTGTAAAAAATATCGAATATAATTGCAAAGAGCGAGTGAGCTTTCCAATGGAAAATAATGACGCATCGGGAGCGATTGTGATTTAAAATTCCGTATACTAAATAGTTTTCGAACCAAAAATTTCCCAAAATATTTTTTTAATACCTCGCTGGTTTGATCCATATAGTTCCAACATACTTACCGCTTATTAGCAACATTACCACACCGTTAACATTGAATCTATTAATGTTGAAGGGATGTTTCTCTATATGATATAAATATATATTTTGTACTCAATTTGTGCAGAGTTTTACGTTCTATAACTTATAGCTGCACAACATTTTGATTTAATGCGTTGTTTTTCAGCTATTTTGTAAAAAATGGAATGCATTATCTGCACTAACTCACGTCGATTGAGGGGAACATGTTATATTGGGCTACACCTACCTATAGAGCCTGAGAAATTAAAAAATCCGTGTACGTTTAAAACCAATTACTTACCTTGTTCATTCCTAATGACATTAATTTTTATTTCGTAAAGATAAATTTAACATCTGTTTTACCAGGATTTATATGATTGGAGTATTTTAAAACTTTTTGATTTTTTTGTTACACATATTATAATAAATTAAGAAATGTAAGTTTGATGTTGTTTCAGGAACCTTCACCAATTCTTCACCCTTTTATCGTTATGTTAATATAAAATATTGACTAACAAAAGAAAAGTATGTGCGTGTATGTATATGTAATAATACAAAGTATATTGGGGAGATCGGATAAGTAAATCCGGGCAATGCCTTGAGCGTTATTAATATTCGCATCTATGAGAAATTGGTCATGTTGGTATTATTCAATGAATAGAGATAAAAATTACAATTTTATGTATGTTCGTTCAAAAATTTGGCGTAAAAGTTGTTTTTCACTTGTCTCAGGTACTCAAATTTAAATTTCAAATTACTAAAATTTCCAAATAAGACATATTATATATAAACAAAATTTAATAAAAAATAACATTGCGTAGTAAATGATCGGTGACAGAATATACTATGAATTCATTTTATTTTACAATGGGTGACTGGTTGTATGAGTAGGAAAGATGTATTATCAATGGTAGATACATATTTTGATGGCTGGAAGCCTGGGATTGGAAAACGGTTTTGGCTTTGGTTATTATCGCCAAGTATGCTGGAGAATTTTGCTTAGGAACACTTTAATCCAATAACGATGACAATATTGCGAATGAATTACATGTTATTCAATAATGATTAATTCGAAAATAGGGCAGGGATTCTTGTTCTTGCTTTGGCCGATTTTCTTAGTTTCTCATTGTTTGTTTTGTTATAAAAGGAAAATAAAAATAAAAATTCCTCTTCCAAAAACTCCTTCCAACAATGTGGCTTTCAAAGCTAATACTGAAAACCACCTGAAAACCTGAAAACGACTGATATAGGGCCATCCACTATCAAATAGTAATATTAATAAAGATTATAGATTAAGCTAGACCAGTGTTTCCCAATCTTTTTACGCCTGCAGACTGCTGAAAATAGAATAAATATTTCGCCGATCGTTAAACTCAGAAATAAAACTATTGTCTGTGTCTTAATTTGTTTATTAGTTTTTAATTTTATATTTTAACAGCTAAACAAACATAACAAACAAATAACGGTATTATTGCGAATTAAACATCCTCGCTCCCAAATTGAAGAATGTATATGGATATCCGCAGTATGAAGACGTCTTGAGAGATTATTTTTGATGAGAATTATTTGTCACACAATTGCTCAATCTAATGGTAATCCAGTCCTGCATTCTCGGATTTTCAAAAACCCGACAGATGTAGGAATAGAACACGCGTTCCCCGGATTGCTAGGTTTGCACGATAACCTGTGCGCTACCGGGTGGACAAAACAAAAATACAACATGAAAAATTGATTTTTCATTAAGATAATCTGAAACCAATCACTAAAGTACTTATCATTAAAAAGAAATCCTTGTATTTTAAGAAGGCAGTCTGTAGTTTTAAAAATAAGCGTGAAAATTGCATCTTTGATTTAATAGTAGATACTTAATTTCAATGTTGTTTCGGAGGGATGATGCCCTGCATTAACATCTAATCGGTGTTTCAACTTCGTTTTTTTATTGAAATGGCGTAAAAAGTCTTCTCACATGAATATCTAGTAAGTAAATAATAATTTAATACCTTTTTAACTTGAGATGGATATGCTTTTTCTATGTAAAAAATACATAATTATTTTAACACCATAAATATAATGTAAATACTAAGCATTCACTGCACTTAATTCTAATGACAACCATTCGCGGACCGGCGGTTGGGAAATCCTGATTTAGACCGACTAATTTTCATATCTCTCACTATACACCCTACATTATCGTCACGTCGCGGAGCATTCTAAAAATGTAGCCCGCGTTTTTGTTCCATTAACTATTTTTCTCTCCTTTAAGTTGGAACGTAAATAAACGCCCAGAAAGTATCGCGTTTTTCTACAGTGAACGAAGAAAAATGCGTAGAAAAGAATTTAGAATTTTTTTTGGCTCAAGTGTCAAACTATAGGTGGTCGTGTTGAATGGGAATTATTTACTCAAAAAGTACAGTGTGGTCAACAATTATATTACTCAATTTTACAAACAAAATGTTTTCCAGTAACGAAGTAACTACATGTCATCCTTTAAATATTAAATATGTGAAATATCACGTTTGAAAGTTTACCAGTTTTAAATAATTTAGAATTAAAAATCAATTTCCATCAAACAGAATCAGTCAAAAATATTAATTCTTTAATATTTTGGAACGCATTACATTCTATCGACATTTCCCCATAATGTATTGTTTTATACAAATATTACATCCAATACATATTTAGTACAATATTTTTTAAGCCAAATCAATTCCCAAAAGATACCTAACATTGTGAGATAGCAAAGATAAATGTTAAGAATAAATATGAAATTAACATTATGTTTTAATAAAATTAATCAAATATTCTTTAAAACTTAATTATTTTATATTTGAGGGGGAGTGAAGTTATTCCAATACGTCAAATTTTACAAAAGAACATTTTCAACACGTATTTTTTGTATAAAATTACCACTTGACACGTATTTCGATGTTTGTTTTTGTTTCCAATATTTTTGAAATTAATTTTGTCTATTGGTTTGTATGCTAAATATTTTTTTTTATAAAAAAATACTTTTACAAAATCTTCTTTATACTTTGTGGGGTAGTAGAATATTTTCACCTTAAAAATACTCCCCTCATTTTATGTCGATTTCTTTTTAATTTTTGAAAAAAATTTCTAAGCATTAATATTTTCTGAATTTTATGAAAATTTTCATACGATTTTACGTATACTTTTTTTCTATTTTTTCAACGGGACTTGAAAAAATGCAGCAATCACCCACTAGCAACTACTGAATATCTTTTACGTTACAACAGTAGTTCCCAAATTTTTTCGAGTCGAGCCTTTTTTTGAATTAAGATTTTCCCATGCGAAACATTCTAAGTAAACGTGTAAATAATAACAAGACAAGTAATAAAATAAATGAAAGTTGTTTTTTAGCTCTAGCGTAATTATTTTTTTTACATCATTTCATAAATTATGGTTTTTTGTTTTTTTTATATTTCTCTAAACAAATTTGATTCCTCCTGTGTCGCCATAGGGTGCCGCAGCACGCGCTTCGGGAATCGCTGCGCTACACTATACAAGTGTGAGATTTTATTTATTGAAATAAGCAATTTGTCATAACTTGCAATGTACACGAACGGGTTGACATTTTTTTTAAATCAAAATGCCGTATTACTTACCAAGTGTGCGCTAATAAATCCATCTACAGAAATGCATTGACCTTCGCTGTCCGACGGTAAAAATAAAACACTGCTTTGGAAATTGATTTTGAGAAATAATATGATTGTATGATTGAGGGCGTATAAAAAATTAATAACTATTACTTGAGTGACACTCGAAGGTTTATAAAACTATGCAATTTTATCGTTAAGTTATGATAATGAAAACTTATTATTTTTTTTTACTCCCAGGTATTGGAGCGGATATAACGTCCCTTTAGAGGTAAAACTCATTAAGTGCATTTTTGGCCAAAATGACTTTTTTTGATATATCCACTAATTTTTACACGGCCTATGGTTTGAAAACTAACTATCCTATTAACGGAGAAAAAAACAGAAGAGTTTAACTTAAGAAACGGATTTATATGGCAAAAATGTTTTAAAACCTCAATATCTCAAAACTATGAAAATGCAGCTAGTGAGATTTACCTTTAAAGCGGCTATTTCTATATATTGCTATATATTTCTCTATTTTCAACAATGTAAATTGTCAATATTGATTGATTTTTTGAAATAAAGAAGTTGTTAACACAAGAGCGTTAGAATCTTCCTCAGTTTAAATTCAAAAATATAAATACAAAAAAGTATTTTTAAAGATCATTGGTAATACACAGCAAAAATAAAAATACATTTGTGTGTCTTGCACATTGTTTTCGTCTCGAATACTGAAAGTAAATAATAAAAAAGAAATTAACATGTTAATGGTGATGTTATTCTTGAGCGAAAATATCTATTTGTAGCCAGGGGTTATTCGAGCAATCGTATTGTACTTTTTTTGTTACTCCGCAGTAGAAAGAAATTATCGTATCGCCAGTAAACGCAGTGTGGCCACACCTCAAAGTAATTATTAACAATTAATTCATTAGTATTCACTTCAAAAAATGTATGCCATATTTGTCATGTATGCTCGGACCTCGCGTAACACGGTTTCGTTATAGCACTGTTGATAAATTGTGGCATATTTTTGTATAACACGGTTTCAGAAAAAATAATTCTTCATGTCTGAATTGGACAATCCTAGATCACGCTATCACAAAAATATTCTATTCGTCATAGTTAATTAGATTCACAGTCAAAAGTATGTAAAAATTTACTTGCAAAATGCTTTCTTGCAAAAAATGTGAATATGGTCCATATAAAATGTGGAAATGTGAATTTTTTTTGTACCACCAATACAAGTCGAATACAAAAAGCCAATTAACATTTATCGTGGTAGAGAAAGATTTGAGAACTTGGAAATTCAAGATATCGAAGAAATATTGAAGAACCGTTTTTTTGACGAAAAAAAACTAGCCAAAATGTTAGATGAACTTGCCATGATGCTCAGAAGTTACATGTTTCACATTAAAATAATAAATAAGGTTTTGAGGTTAGCTGATAAATTAGAACTTTATTTTATAGAAAATGATCCTAACATCTAAAGAAGTGTGAAGTTTAAGAAGGAAATAAAAAAGTGCTTGTCATTTATTAAGCACAGCTGACATACCGCTTAAGTAAATATAAATACGTATACAATGGAGAGTTCTACGTTTGATTCCAATATGTGGATAGTTTGATCACATACTTGGGTAATCCAAGTGATTATATGTTTTATGCAGTGCCACGCTGTAGGTAGGAGGCGCCCATTTGCAAAAGTTTTTTAAATCCTCTGTTTAAATATTTTTTACTGATTAGTGACTTGTGTATTTTTAAGCTTTCTAGCCCCTTTCCAAGAATTTGGCATAAGTATCCTATGTTTGATTTTTTTTTACTCCATGTAAGCTATCAAAGTGGAGTATATAGATCTTCACAGTGTGAAGATATCCACTCCAAAAGTGGAATATGTGGAACTATATTTAGTGCAATACATATAATATATTTATATTATTCTTAAGTTATGTCATTTTGTTTTGCGTGCTCGGTAATGTGAGAGAAAATGAACAAACGATGGTTTATAATGGTTAAAGCGATGAACAGGGCTAGCTCACGGCTACGTTACGCTTCCACAGCGGAAAAACATCGCTTCTATACTCACATCGTCACCCTATTATACAATGAAGATGAGCGAAAGTAAATGCAAACTCAAGTTCGCATACTGAGCATTTTATGATACAGGATATCACTGTCTTACGCAATCACCAATATACACCAAATAAAGAAAAAAGCTTTTTTATGACCGCTTTTCTCGAGTAAAAAGCTTTCGGTGGTAAACACTATTGCACACAATTCATTATATCATTGAACTAGCACACCGATATTTTGGAGACAATGCGTAATTTTGAAATCGTGTCAGCAATAAGCATACAATAATCATAAAAAAGAAATCAATTTTATGTGATTATTTTTTCAAATTACCACCGTATACTGTTCTGTATTTTTTGATATTCTACCATGCATTTAAAAGTTATTTTTGACTTTATAAAATATTAAATATCAAAAGTCATTATAATATAATATCATTGTCAAACTCTAATGTCCTTACTAAAAGAAATCTTAATTAATATTGTACAATATTCAATTTTATATTTAACTTTCGTTTGACATCAATCTATGTCTTATTAGTTACTACTGATGTTATAAAAAATATATAAATCTAATTTACATTTTTACTATATAACTATTGATAGATTGCATTCATATGAAATTTCTATCGAGAATTATATTCTTAATTGAAGCTGGATTATTTTTTCTAATATCATAAATGGACGTGACAGTTTTTCTGTGTAGAAATTATGACATGATATTTTACAAGAAAAAAAATGAGAAGTTTAAAATCCCTTCGAGGCAGCAACCTGCGCATCGAACTTTAGTTAAAAAACGGCAGTCTATAATCCGTGCATTGTGTTCGCTCGCTTATCTGCAACATTTAAGCCGGTGGTGTATGAAAACGCGTTGTGACACCACCAATCGTTTGCAACAAAGGACCAATTTCAAACATTTAAACCCACCACAAAAGGCTGATCCTGTGGATCCGTAAGTCCACTTTAAAGTGTATGTGAGTGGTGAGATTGTGTGCGAAAATAATAAGCCGATTGTATCGGTGTGCGTGTCACGGGATTCACTCCATCAAATTGCACTGTACTTACTGCGCAGTGTGACCACAATTTCTAAGTATGTGAGTTCATGAAAAATATCCAAACAATTCTCACTGCATTGGTTGTATAATTCATAAAAAATACGTAAATCTTTCAATTATGACACTGTGGAAAAATATATTTTATATTGATCCATTTAATATATTTTCTTACATACATTATATACACCCACAGATTCTTCTTGATATAATAATTGTATTTTTCTTTTGAAATTGTATTTCTTAAAAGCAACACAAAAAGTAAGTTACTGAATAAAAATTATATTAAATTATAATTTCCACACGTGTATTTAAGTTTGTAGCTCTATTTCAAATATTTTATGTAATATTAATATAATATAATTTTTTAATTGCGCAAGCTAGCACGTAGAAAAAACTGACGATTTTCCTTATAATAAAGGATCCCATCCAATTTTACGAAATGCGATGAAGCTTTACTTAATTTTTTATTATTTAAATTATTTACACTCGAGAAGTAATATTAATTTATCATAATAATACACTGTTTATTAATGAACCAATGATTACTCTAATTTTCATATCTGTTTTCTGAACAATAACAATTTTTGAGTTTTCAAAATTTTGAATTTATGACTTTTTTGAATACATTGAGTTTTATGACACAAATTTGAAGGAACAAATGTATTAATGCTGGAAATTTAAAGTATACATTTTTTTTCTTGTCCGCTCCGAAAGTGGAGGATTAACACAGTATGAGATGTCCGATCCAAATGTTAAGTGTTTGGATATAGACAGATTATTCCCTAATTGGAACCCAAATAATTGATCGACCTAATAAGCATCCAGTTCTGAATTTTTGTTTTTATTTTAATCTGGCAGAGGTGGGAACTTGACCCGCACTCCCCGAATGCAAAGCGCGCACGCTAACCTCTCGCCTACCAAAAAGACTCATCATTACTTATCGTTACTAATTACTAACCAAATTGTGATCGCATTGGCTAAAAAATATATTAGTTTACTATCTTAAAGGCTTTGAGGAGATCCACAAGTCCCTTATGAAAGTCAACTTGCGCTGGCGATCCCTTTATAAAAATAAATATTCTCAACAAAAATCTGTAGATGGTTCAAGCTTTGGGGTTCAGTAATGTCCTTGTTTACATATTAGCATCTATATCTGCCGATGTTTGTCATGAGTATTTTTTAAATAATGCAGTTTGCTTTATTTTTTGTTAAGCCTATATTTAACAAAATCTAAAAAAAACTTAAATTTTGGTTACTCTATAAACATACAATCATTGTATTATTTTTACGTACGTACCCTCGGATCCGCCATGCACCCTAAATCACTTATCATAAAGTTAAATAAATATACGAGCTCGCTCGCTGTACAAAGTATGCCTACCGGAGTGTTATTTTTTTATTAAACTTTATGCTCGGTTATTTGTGTTCAGAGCATACCTATTTCTGTATGCGATGTGTGTAGCTCAAAAAGAGCTGTCAAGTGTCAAAATTGAATTTTGGGATTCAGTCCTTTTGGACCACACTTGAGGAGATATTTTTCATATGCATTCATTAACCTAAGTACTGACTCAAACTTATTATATATTTGTGTTATAGATGTATGGAATATTGAAAAAAAATACTAAAATTTTTCCGGAAACTAATTATCATTTATCAATTATTATTACACATACTTTGAACTATATAATCTTAAAAAGCTTGCGTCAAAACGAATAAAAATAAGCTCACTTTTTAAAATCGAAATTATTTTTTAATCATATATTCATTGGAAAAGTGGCATATATGAAGACTTACTGTGGCAGAGGTTTTCACGGGGATCAGTTTTTTATGAGTGAGTTCATTTATTATGATTCGAAGGTTGCAATTCAAGCTCAGAGTTTGTAGTGCAATCTAGTCTTCTTAACTCCTTCACTGCAGCAGTGTTAGATTTTTTGGATGTATGCAGTAGCAATATCTTCTGGAAGTGTTAATTAAGTATAACTATCGCATTATTCTAACTAAGTAATAATAAATGGTTGTTTAGTTTAATAAATACATAATTTCACATTCAAAATTTATGGGAATATATTAACCGATGTTTTGCAGATATTAACTGTTAACCAAATGCTTGATTTTTATACAAATACAAATGAAAAACGATGGCTTAAACAATAAATTGGTGTAAATATAGAATTCATGCTATAAATCAGGACACAGATTCGGAAATAAAATTGAAGTATATTAATATAAATTGAAAAATATAGAGTTAAAATTGTTTATAGTCAAATTAGCAGGGCCGTATGGTAAATTTTCTCGGTATGAAGTCTTTAAAATGCCGCCCTTCTCGCGCCCCGAAATAACGTCCATCTGGCTTATTGTTTTTTATTAGGTCTCGCGCCAAATAAAATTTTCTATTTTTGCGAAATCACATTTTTGCAATTTCGCTCTCACATGATTCGTACGTTAGGAGCATTTGAATTGATTTCGTTACTTTTGGCGCCCCTTACACGATGCCACCTGAAGCGACACCATTTTTGCCCCATGGCACGACATGGCCCTGCATATAAAACGTAATAGAGCATGGTATTTATTAAATTTGTTTCAGCCATCTATTAAGTTTTCCGATGATGTTTTTTTAATTAATAAATGTGAAACAATATTGAATATTAAAAATTTACATAATTCTGATGTTTTAGGCTAAGTTTCCAGCAAACTTGTTAAAAGTATTATAATAATCTAGATAAGTATGATGGGTATTAAGTTTTGTATTCAAATTATATTGTTTTTCTCACGTTTTCACATTGACACTTTTGAAATTATGAAATTCTTTACTTTGAGCATGTCTATGCTTTTTTTATCCAATGGAATCCATCATAGATTTTTGATTTTCTGACATAAGAATGTATTCCATCATCTTGTGCGTTTTAATCTAACCCGAACGTGCCTTGGACAACTCTCAAGGATTAATGAAAAAAGAAATAGAAATTTCTTATCAGGTATGTTAGAAAACGTATTATAATTGAACAGCTACCTAACAATGCAACTGCAGTTAGTTTATAAATACAAATCTACGTGACTTAGCGACGGTACCCAGATTATTTTATAAAATGCTTTCTAATTTAAAACTAACAAAGTTTTGAGTTTAAAATTAATTTCCACCATCGGTCGAGATATGTATTGCGCACACTCTACTGCACGTCAACCAAGGTTTTGGGAAGCCGTTTGCTGTAAAATAATATAAATAAATATAAATATATATATATATACATATATTATATTCGTGCGGAATATATATACTTCATTATGAGTGGCTATAAGAGAATAATAAAGTACCGTATGTTAGCTTTATGGAGATTTGATGTGTGGCACATGGTGGATAAAATACTAACTCATGACTGCAAGCTGTTTATTTCCAGTAGAAACAATTTGAAACATTAGTATTATATATTGGGAATTTCTCCCCAAAAATTTAAGCCGTGCAAAATGTTATTGTCTCTCACTTTATAAATTCAACGTTCCTGCGGGGAAATCGTTCTTGTGGAAGAATTGCTATGCCGGGGAGAGTGCGGAGGGGGCTCGAGCCTTACGCTGAAATGGTAATGACACGTGGCAATCCTGTCAAGGTATTTCATTCAAATCTAATTGAAAAAACATTTAACACAATGGAAACATATTCCAACAAGCTTAACACGTTCGCCGTTCGTTAAATAATATCAATGTTTTTAATGTTCCAAATAGTTAACGTGCATACTGTCTCTCAGTTATATTATTTATTAATTGAATATAGTTTTCTGGTACCGACCTTTCCTGTCTTATGAAATTAAGGAATTACAAATTCCTTTATTTTATTTCAAAACTCAACACTGTTATTTTAGATGAATTTTATTTAATTCTCACGATTCCTCATTCAGTGTCAGATTTACCTATAGGTGCACCAGGCGCGCGCCTGAGGCCTCCAAATTTACGAGAAGCAGGCCTCGAAAAAATCCGGACTGAAGTAAAAAAGTTAGCGTGAGACTTAAAAAAATAGAAGCCATGAGATTTTGGAAGAAATCCGAAAAAATAACGTTTAATACAGAGTGAAACCTAAAAAATATCAAAATTCTTGAGACATAGGGGTTTCATAATTGAATTGTGCCTGGGTCCCTCGAGTACTAAGTTAGCCACTGCTCTAATTACATTGCGTCATCTTGTCCCATTTACATTCACAATTACCCATATTTAATGTTAACATATGTACTTAAAGTGGGTAATTTAATTTCAAAACATGCGTTAAAATGTAGGATCATTTCAAAACAGATGATTTATTGAAAAACATATTATTGTATGTAAAAATATATGTGGCATAATAAAATCGAACAATATCATGAAATGAAATACTCGGATAAGGATTCCAACCGCCGAATTACTTGTAATCAAAGACATTAATATCTCTTTGTGGACGTGTGCAGGGAAAGTGGACTTTACAAGATTGTTGTTGTTAAAAAAATCTAATCTTCCTGTGGTATTAAAGGTGTAACATATGTAACATATAAACAGGCATGAATTCTACTAAATTAACTGATTGATTAAGTGAAATAAACATAGGGAAGAGATATTAATTCGATCATATAATGATAATAAGTAAATTGAAAATTGTCAAGAAATACAAAGAGGCTGAATATCCGATTATAGCATGACAGTTTCTTTGAAGACAGCAATTTGATATTGTTGCTAGGAAAAAATAAGTAAAATTCTCTTTATTTTGAATTGATATTGATGATAACGAATAGCTTAAAAATAAATATTTAAAAATAAATTCAAATTTCTGCGTTGGACTTCGGTTGCGAAAGGGTCAAAGCTCCAACGCCTGCGTTGTCTGATAGCGATGTTCAAGCTACCCCATTCTCATCCTCTGAATCCCCCCACCACCTGCCCATTGTAAACGCTCTTTGGCCACGCCCCCAGCCACCGGATCGATTCGAAATTCAAATGCCAATTATGTTACCTTGATGGAAGAGACGCTGCACACCTTCAGATTGTATTTTCAACAAAAGTTTAAGCCATTCTTAACCTTAAAATTTGTTTATTTCTTTTATTAAATGGTTACATTGTTACAATGGTGACTGTACATTCATGTAATATAGTGATGGCTCATATTTATATTTTGTATCTAGTCTATATATCGAGCCATAGGAAAAATAGGCTATAATATTTTGAACATTCACATCTTACTTTTGTATCGAATGTATATATTTTTTTATTTAAGCTAGCTGAAACCTTAAAAAAGAATTATTTCGGCTAAAAAATTATTATATTTTAACAAAAAAAAGTATATATATTAAATCTTAAATTAAAATTTGTTTAAAAATTTAAAAACCTGCACAAATGAAGTAATATGTGAAGATTGTAACAATACTGCCATTGAAAGAAGCAATCGAAAGTTAAGTCCGAATAAACTTTTTAATAGGCTTAATTGTTGAGTGGTATAGAGATTACACTGCCAAAAAGTGTGATTGATATCTTTCCACATTTACATACTGGAGTGATAATGATCCCGATAGGTGCCGAAGATTCTGCCTCGTGGTATTGCTCTGCAATAATAAATTAATAAATATATATTGGTAAAAGTAGCACCCCATGTCTCCCCGGTAGCGTAGTTAGTAGCGTGTGCACCTAGCGATCCGGGGAATGTGGGTTCGAATACCCATCTGTCGGATTTTGAAAATCCGAAAATACAGGACGGATGCCCACTGGGTTGAGTAATTGTGTGACAAACAATTCTCGTGAAAAATAATCTGTCAAGACATCTTCACACTGCGGAGTTCCATATACTCCTCTTTCGGGGCTGATATCTTCAGACTGTGTAAATCCATATGCTCCACGTTAGGAGCGAATCTGGTATTATTAAAGTAGCACCTCCGGTTGCAAAAATCGCGCAACCTACATGTTGGAAAACACTGCCTTAATGTTGATTACAGCTCTCCTTTGTATGAGCATTGAGATGATAGTCATAATTCCAACTGCAAACTAATTAAATATTTTATAATATTATCTATATCAGTGGTTCCCAAAGTGGTATGTATTACGAAAGTAATATTCTCAGGATAGAGTGAGACCTAAAAAACAAGGAACCTCCATTTTTTTTTATTTTTTCGATATTCGGAATCCCTAAACTTAATACTTTAAGAAATATTCTCGAGGGCCGCAAATTTTTTTCTAATTTAGGGGTCCGTAACAAAAAAAGTTTGGGAACTACTGGTTTAAATTAACACTAATGTACGTTATAACGGATGGAATCAAAAACAAGAAGACCACTGTCCAACAATATCTAAAAATAATTATCATATTCTTTTACCATTTTCGCTCCGATAGTGGAATATGTGGATCTACGCAATGTGAAGACATACATATCTTGGCAAATTATTTTTCACAAGAATTCTTTGTGAAATTTTGTTTCTCAGAAATATATCAATTTAATATTTTGTTTGCTTGAGTAATTTTATTATTATAAAATTTAATGTACAAGCTTCGTTGCCGTACAAATTATAAATATAACTTGGCCGTTCACTGTCATTTTTATATTACGATCTATCTATTGATTTTCTTTGTATTATTTTTCAGTATCATTAAATTTTAAAACTAGCCAAATTCTAACCACGGTTTCAGACAACTTCATAAAATTGAATATTTAAATTAGTGTAATAAAGACTGCAGGCGTGTGGTTTTTATCAGAATAAAGAAAAGATTATGTGTATACGAATATTGTTTTATTGACCAATCAAAATATTGTACTCACGGGAAAGGCACAAAAATATGACGCCAGGTGTTGAAGAAGCCGCATCTAAACAAGGCTAATTCCAAACAACGGAAGATGTCAGTGATGCGTGTTGCACTACTAACGCAATAAAAAAAGGATACGATAAAGCATCCATTATCATAGTCAAAAATATGTTGCCATAAGAAAAAACTCTTTTACTTTACATACAATTTATATTTAATTCATCGATTACACAATCGTGTGCGTTCGAGATTTACGTATTCAAACAAATAAAATAAAAGATTTTTTATCATATTATGAAAGCTGATAACACTATCTACAAGTTCGTGGCACAGGTATTATTTTATAGGCAATTTAATTAATAATTTCTTTATTTGACTATTAGGGTTAAAAGTCGTATGACTATCCCAGGATAAGAATTACCCACCTCATACACTTTCTAAGTCTGATAGTGGATCATAAAATCCTAGATATATAAAGCTTATTTTTCTAATGATTTTGAATCATCAGTGATGAAATCTCATGAAGATTTTTGGATGTCTGAAAAAATGAATTGATATCCGTACACGATACGTCTCATTTTACTCATTTGCATTAATGAGGAATACTTTGGTTTGCGTATATTGTCTAACATAGAAATGAAGGTTGTATAATTATAATGCTAAAAGCACATACCATCTTCCTCGATATGTGCCATCGTCACGCGAAGCTCACTCACAGAGACATTTCTCTTTATTATTTTTCTTTAAAAAAATCCGGTTTTTGTCAATCCTATAATAATTAATACTTTTTAAAACTTACGTTTTAACGGCCAACCAATATTTTTGCTATAATGGTGCACACATATAGTAAAAGTGTACATTTATATAGAAAACAAACGTCGGGTATCTGGATCTTCCCAATGTGAATATATTTATTGACAAAATATTTTTCACCAGAATTAGTTATTAGACAATTGCGTCCAGTACTACATTTTTAGATTTTTAAAGATCTTATAGATGTGGCAGTCGAAACTGTATTTCCCGGTCTGCGAGGCGCGCACGCTAACCTCTACACAATGATGGATTAATAATAACATTTAAATATTAATATTTTTTTAGTGAAATGTTCTCGAATAAAATTAATACTACTGATCTCAAATGACAAGCTTTGTAATAGAATTCTTTTCGAATATTCTGTGACTATATAAATGACTTATTTGACCCTATCCCCGTACTGTTAAAATGTTCGGATGCTGTGTAAATTGTGTTTGAATATTGATATCTTGTTCGGTTTAGGGGCTAATTGTAGTGCTACGCATATTATTTATAGATCAAATGTTTACATGACAATCTTTTCGGCAAACAGAGGGGATCTAAATAATGTACACAAGATCATTTTGTTAAGCTCTATTAGTTTACGAATTTAAACAATATTATTTAAACACTAGCCGGCGACAAGAAACATGTGTGCTTAGACACAGTTTATTTTAATATTTTTTTAATGATTTTCGTAAGTAATAAACTTTTCGTATACTTATGACACTGATTTTTCTTGTGTAATTTGTTTTATAATATTGATGTAAAATGATAGGACAATGTTTTTCTTTCTTTTTATATAAGTCATGGTGAGATTCATTCTGATTATTTAATGTAAACGTAATAAACATAAGTAAACGTAATACTATATCACATAAGAAAAATAAATAATGTAACACGCGCATCCATATGTATTTCATTATGTCCGCTCCGAAAGTATAGCATATCCACAGTACAATGATGTCCACTCCAGAAATTGAATTTATTGATTTCTTATGATAGTTGGCTATTTTCTAATTGCTCAATCTATTGGGAGATGTGGGATTTGAAGCCGCAATCCCTGCCTTCGAGGCGCGTGCGCTTACCTCTCGGCTACCACGTAAATTATGATTCTATAGATGACATATGGAAGTCCCGTTGAAAGTTATCATATTTAAATACCAATTATTGGAACGTATCCCCCACGTTAAGCGGAGTCTTTATTTAATTTGCGTTATACGAATTGATCAATATATTTACCCATTGTATTTGAACTATCGATAGTATAGATATCGACTACTATAAACATCAACTCATAACAATATCTGTGAAATATAGACAGAAAGGGGTATTTTATACCATCCATATTATTTTATATTATACATATTAAGGGTTATCTCAATAAAATCATGATTTGAAATAACACACTCTTCAATTATCCAGGTTTAAGCCTCGCCCATTTATCACAAAGAATCCATTATATGGTTCCATGACATTTGCTCACATGACATTTGCTCACATGACATTTGCTCACATGA
>JAGVSQ010004657.1:0-18959 GCA_022683975.1 Rhyacophila evoluta | reverse complement strand
TCGAACCCGCATTCCCCGGATTGCTAGGCGCACGCGCTACCAACTACGCTAACCGATGAGACTTCAATAAAACGAGAAATTCGAGACTGCTGCTCATCGGGGTTGAGGAATTTATTAACAACCAATTCTCGTAAAAATAATCTCTTAACACGTCTTAACATTGCAAAGATCCATATACTCCACTTTCGGAACGATTTTGTATCCTTTATTCCGTAGTCTATTATATCCTTAGTTTTCGAGTATAATGTTTCTTGTAATTAATTTAGTCTTTGTAAGTCGTGATTTTACACATTGTTTTATATCAATAACGCAGGTTTTGGTAAAATAAATAAACGGACATTTAATTATGTATTAACTGTGAATGCAAATAATTGTGGTATTGTTAAATAGTCAAGAGATTAGTACATTAATGTAAAGGTATATGTTTTATCTTTGTTTACTCATCTTTCAAGTATTTTGGCACCATGCATGACCGACAGATTATATTAACAGAATGTTTAAAGATGAGTAATAGGATGTCAGCATGAGAAAATCCAAGGTAATAAAAATACGTAATAGTCATAAACCTTACACAAGAACGAGATATAGGCAGAAAGAAATTTTATTTCATGTCTAAAAAAATATATTCAAAACGAAGTCTATGTAACTCAGTAATTTTGTAAATGTTAAATTTATATAGTTTATTATTATGTATTCCTGTTAATAGTAGCAATTTATTATTTATTTTGTTTGTATTTTTGTGTTAATTAAGTTAAAAAGTCATTGATGTATAATAATTTTATGTAAACAAAAAAAATCTCTCATAGTTTACTTGATACATTCATTAGATTATTATGTACGTGAAATAAGATTAGTGTTTAATTTAGTTGTCAAAGCGTTCAACCATGGGCGCATATCTGTGATGCATAAAATCATATTAAAGTGTCAGCCGACAGAATTTTAGCGGACACAATATAAAGTGATACATCAAAGTTAATAATTTTGAACTACGTGTCCATGCGTAAAATTGATCATGAAAAATTTAATCTCAAATAAATCAGTGTTTTTGTTTTATAAACTCAGACAATTTACTAATTTGATTGTATTATTATCCTATTATAAGATCTATAAAGTATTAAATGCGACCATAGTTATTAAAAAAACTTTTATAATTACATGCACATTTGTTTAATTGAAAATGTAATCACAAAACATCCAATATCTCAAAATTATCGATTTGTTAGTCGATGACTTTTCACGTCGATGATAATCTTCATTACTGTGAAAATCCTGGAGTTTTGTGAAATGCAGATTCGTAGAAAAAACAAAAGGTTTTATTGTTTGAATCAAAGTTTATTTTTATCGGACTTAATGCTTTTTGTGATTAGACACTCACTGTATGTTACACCTTTTGGAAATGGGGTCTGTCGAGATATCGATTATCTAAAGAAGCTTTTTCTAAATGGTGGCCCACGACCTGATACCAGAACATATGGGCAAATTGCTCTGTTACGTAAAAAAAACTTTTGTTAAGCTTAGACCTACGAACGTTATCAACGTTTCTCCAAAGTTTCTATTCGACAAAAAACAGTATTTAACTATTTGTTGATACTTTATTAGTATTTTTTTATTTATATATCACATTTTTTATTAACTGCAATGACATAAAAGTATTACATATCTTTTTTACCTTGTAATTACGTGGCTGTAATTAGTAAATAAGTTTTGTTACTTCGGATGCAAAATTTTTTATTGCGGTTTTTGTTTCGTATTCTAAAAAAATACAGTTCTAGTGAAACAAAGGTTAAAAAATCTGGGTGACTAGCTGCTAAGGCTAGGTAAATTTCGTTCGTTCGAGTACAAAACTTTTATTTGGATTTTTGTTTCGAGTTCGAATAAATTGCAGGTCTAATAAATAAAAGAGTAAAAAATCTGAGGGATGACTCGGCTGCCAATACATTTTGTTAGTTTGAGGTACAAAATCTTTTCATGTTAACAGAAAAAAAAAGTATCAAATTACATGAATTTTGCCAGGACCACAGTATTATTGCATACTAACTGATTTTTTCACATTGTGCGTTTTTATGTTGACGCATTTTGTATTTCCATGTTAAGACATGCATTATTTTATAACAACCAAAATACAAGATTAGATGTATCTGGCTGCGTAATTGGCTGACAATCAATTCTGAAGAATACAAATCTTTATAATACGCAGAATCATTCATACTAGTTAGAATTTTTTGAGTAGTAATCCTTGTATTATCCTTGTATTGTATTGTAATCCATATGCTCCACTTTCAGAGCAAACGTGGTAAAAGTAGGTAATATACATTTTGATGGGTCACAAAGGAAAAAATAGTATTTCCACGAAAAATTAAATTAGAAGAACGGTAATGTGTAGGATGCCAAACTTCTAAGAGTTAATTTTCCCGGAAAATATCGTCAACGTGGAGCTTAAAGTCAATAACTAGCATTTTTGATAAAAAATACCTAAATACGTCGAAACACATAAAAAATTAAATCCCCATCTACGGATAAAGTCGTCCACTAATCTCAAAGAAACCGGTATTGCGTTTAATAACTGAATGTAATTTTTGTATTTTTTATACAGAGACAACTTACAATTATCAAATTGAAATTTAAAAAAAGCTATATAATACAGCCATAATAATTATTTAAAAAATGTCTTTCAATATCGCATATTTATTTATTTAAAATTAGAATCACAAAATATCCACTATTTCAAAACTAAGCTGTCAATTTGTTAGCTGGTAATTTTTTGCTCCACGTTTACGATATATTTAAAATTGGAATCACAAAATATCAATTATTTAAAAATTAAACTGTCAATTTGTTAGCTGGTGATTTTTTGCTCCACGTTTATAATATATTGGAAGTATTAACGTGATATTTTGACCAGTGAATAAGTATCACTTTGATGTTTGATACATCGTAAATATTTGTGATTTTATTTACAAAAGATGTCCACAAGAGGCTTACTTTTTTTGTTAAAAACATCCGTAACAAAAAGGTTTTGCCGATTAGTCGTCAGAGAATTATCGTGATCCGCCCGCTGTCGGTGTCATTGAGGATGAGAGAATTCCCAAGCGCTGTCCCTTTTTTGTATTTCCTTCGCAATGTTGACGAGTCTGCAGAGAAAATTTTTCAAATTCTCTATCCTTACTCTGCGGCAAATTTTTTTTTTATTCTACATTAGTAGCGTGTGAACGGAATATATTACTATTCGTAAGGGAAATTAATTTAATCTGCGACATTTTTTGCACGTGGGATGATGTTCATTAACCTCCCCCTATTTTTAAGCCGACTGTGGTCTTAATCTTAGGCTCTTATTTTACATCTTAATTTTATAGAATATATTTCTTTCTTGTCTGACAGAACGTTAGATTTAAACCCCATGACCATATTGATATTGATGTGCATTTTTTTGAAAAAATTACAAGAGATTGTAATAACTGATTATTTTCATAGATGTTTTTGCGACTATTTTGATATAAAATACAAATTTCTAACGATTTTTTTGTAAAATTGTTTTCAATAATATATTTTTGATATACCCGAATAGGAAATAGCACTATTATATATTTTGCATTCTAGGTTTTAGATCCAAATTATTCATTGTTGCAATAAAATAATATTTTTAGTTCATTTTTAGCCAAAATTGGACTTGTACAAATTTGTACTTTACGCAATCGATATGTCAGTTGAAAAAAAGGAACTTTCCGTAAAGAAAAGGAAAGTCAGTTTGAACATTTGTGAAATCAATGGGTCGTAGCAAATTAGTTCTACTAAAGATAAGTTTCTAGCTTTTTAACAATTTGCAGCATCTCGTTGCAAGAAAAACAGTATCTTTTCAATAAGGCTTAATTTAACAGGCCTTGATTAAAATATATTTCGTATTCACTATGGGTTGCTGCTCCTATAAAACTTGTGGCTTGACTGTGAAGAGTGTCTCACGTTTGTCACATCAAAGTATCCACACACATAGCAATAATGAAAAGAAAAGCAAGCATTTAGATTATTCTAGACCATTAAAAAAACTGGCTCCATTTTTTTACACATTTTTTCGCGGTCTACTAGATTGTAGTTTGTGAAAAACTAAATTTTTTTATTTACATTAACTAAATGTGGAGTTCTAAACTACACCGGGCATGTTTAAATATACAACAATTTTAGAATGTAGGCTATTTCACATGGTATGAATTTAATTTTGATTTACTATAATTGTAAAAATCATCCTCTCATTGTCGTAGGAAATGCATACGAGTATTGGGCAATGGTGATTTTGAACCTATTTTGCTAATCGGTAACTAAGACAAATTAAATATTTTCAAAACGCGTACGACCACATTAACTACAATTGAAATAATTACTAACAAACTGATTCATCAAACAAATAATAATGAAATATGTACCATACATTTAATATTCTATAAATTTCCGTGAATATCAGGTCTTTAATCGATATCTGAAAAATTTCTTAAATCCATAAATACAGTTAAACGTAATATATACGGTTTTCCGTACTGTGCCTGCATTTTAAAAAAGAATCCTTATAGTTACGTATTGAGTTTTAAATTACTGAAACCCAATCGACAACTAAAGAGACTATAGGTATTTCAATTATACAAAAGAGTGCCACTTATCCGACTTAAGCGGCATCGTGAGAGGGTCAGATAATCGAAGTGACAGTGGATAGTTAACTGCCGGAAATAAGTTATAAATAATTACTGTATAAAAAATAAAATTACTGTGCTATTTTCGATATTTATTTAATATATGTATATGTAACAGTTAAACTTAGGAGTTTTTGATATTGATATATTCTCAATTTTGGTGCGAATTTTGCTGTGGCATATTATTATCTGATTTGTTATTGTGACTATAAATTCAGATTGTTTAAACTATGTTTATTACCGGAATGTATTTATTAAACATGTGTTAATATTTAATCATTTACAATATCAAAACGGTTTAGTAAAAACATTTATTTTTTTTATTTTGACAAGCGGAAATCAAAACGATCAACTCGTCCGAAATTAATTCACCCCATGCAACGTTCTTCGCAAATATTTATCTTCAAAATTTATTCGGCCAATCTTTAGTGTACTTTTCTCTTCTTTTTACGTTGCTTTGTTTCACTTTTTTGTAGAAATAACAACGGACAATCAGGACCTTATCTTTCTTTTTGGAGCAGCTTTTAAACATTTTTTTAATTAGCTATGTTACAGTAATGATAACAATACAAGATTTTAGAATCACAAAAATATATCCGTGTGTAAAAATTGTATTTAATATTCAAGAATAACAATGACTATTTTTAGTAGGCTTATTTTTAAATATGACTCAAAAATAACCAACGTATTTATAAAATGAGGAGAGTATTTCCAAATTAAAATTATTCCACCATATTAAAATTTAAAAGAACATTTTAAACACGTATTCTTTTTATAAAATAACCCACATAACATTTTTTAACGTTAATTTTTGTTACAAAAAATACCTATTGAAAATATTCTCTCCTACATTTTGGCATAGTGGAATAAATTCACTTTGAGATATCCCCCTCAAAAAATATACTAATACTACGAAATTATTTATATTGCTCCATGAAAACTTATTTTCGAATTTAAACTCAATACTATATTTCCAATTACCGATAAAAACCTGTGTATTTATTTTCACACATCAATACAGGCCGAAGTGTCTTAAAATGGAGGTAAACAATATATATAAATTTTCAATTTTAAATTGTTGAATATAAAATCGATTTATTATATATATATATTTATGCTTTATATTTAACGATAATAAAATTTAATAAACAAACAAAACTATCTCAGTTGTAGCAATATTTTACATTCCAGAAGAAGTAATAGCGTTATCCGGCGAATATGATGATCGAGGAGGTAAATTGTTTAAGATAAACTAAAGTGTGTAACACAACTACAATGAAACGTATTTGACTTACACTAATACCAATGCACGTAAATGATAAGAACCTCAAGAAATACAACGACGGCTCGTGAAGTTTATTCAGAATATATTTTACTAAGAAAGATAATATTTTTAATGCAATTTTTTAAAGTTTAATTTAAACTAACAATTTAATGCAATAATAATAATTAATCGTTATAATACTAATAAAAACTACACACAAAAAATAAAGAATGTGTTATACAAGGATTCAACGGTACTTTATTATATTTAGTTACAATAAGTATATACTTTTAAGGAATATTTTAACGGCTTTTAAAAGTAAGTTTAGAATAATTAAGAGTAATGTTAGATAATAGGGATCAGATTAAATATTAAAAATCACTCAACGCAGTATATTAAAAAAAAGAGTCATATAAAAAGTGTAAGATAAATAATATCACAGTAAAACTTTAATACAAAATATATACCTATTTGAAATAGTTAATAATTTCAATTAACGAAGTATGGCAAGATATTTAAATTGTATAAAACTATAGCATGTATTACCGATATAAGAATGTGTTTGAAATTTTTAAATACATTTAAGTAAAAATTCAATTACCCAACGCCACTGAAACAGATACCAATGGACACCTTATATTTGTTGTAATTAATTACATGCATGCATATTTCTTGTCGCAGTATTTTAACTTGAGCTGCGTTATTTATTAAATAGACCACACGCAATATATTGTGGCATCCATAAATAATTAAATTTTAATAATAGAAAAACAAAAAATTATATCGTACGTATGAAAGTATCATGACTTTGCATATTGAATGAGGAGAAATTATTTAAAAATACCAAATCTGCACAAAAGGTTTTGAAATTGTAAAAAGATTATTAAATTAACAAAATGAACATAATATTTGGAAACATACATTTCAAATACGTCTAAAAGTTAATATAATATAAGCCATTAAAACGTACTGAATTTTAGTGTTGTATATTTAGGAAATTAATAATAATTTTATAGTGTGTTTCTAAAAGCCAATGACCACAATAAAGGGCATGCACTCTATAGAGTATGTTACAGTTACCACATACTGGCGCTGTTACCCTGATACTTCGTGAGAAGATATTACGCAATATTTTAAACGATTTTTTTTGAAAATATTGCAACTAAAATATTTAATTTAATTTAATATAAACAATAAATAATGAAACGTACATAAAGTATAATATTTATTTATTGGAATAAATAGTAAGTAATAATTTTTAAATGACCTAAACACCATTACTTGTTACATTCGTTGCATTAAGTATTTCATCTGGACAACTATTTAAATTATTAAACCAATAAATATGTGAAAGATCGTTTTATTTTTAATCAATTATTTAGTCGTTGTTTGTTCATCAATTTGTTGAGTATCCATAAAATATATTCCTATAAAATCACAATATTTTATTGAATTAAGAAAGTATACTTGTTGTTATGTTATATAAACATAGAATTCATTTCGGCGTTTTTTTTATTCCAGTTTACCTTTTGTTCAGTTAGGGTTTTGTTAAAAAGTTTTTCACTAAAGGAATCCAGCCCGGATACATCCCAAAAGACAACCAGAGAAACTCCCAAGAACTTTGAATTATTTATCAAAATAAATTATGGTTTACTACTCATTTACAGAATAATAAATGCTGTTTTCAATGAACCTTCAAATTAAAAGTATTTTCTTACTGATTAATTGTAAAGATTGTTTAATTTCAAAATACGCGCTTTAAATGGGAACATCGTCAATGCATTATCTACTATTGAATATTAAAGAATGCTGCTCGTATTTATGCTAGCCTGGTACTGAAATATCAAGCCGGCAATGTATGTTTTAATACTTTCCTTTATTATTTCTGGCCTCTGAAGTAAATATAGATACGGTTTCATGACATCTGCACACAATACATTTCCGCACACAGAAATATTATATCATTTTAAGCTTAATGTACGTAATTATACAATTGTTTAGGTAGATTTTAATAGTACATGTTGACTTTTGAAAGCGGTTGTATGGTATGCGTGCGTTTAATGCGCAGTTGTCATGCCAACTCTGTCAAAGACGAATCCACAAATTGGTTTAAACTATTGTGTGTATGGTTTAACATCTAACTCCACCATTGGCCGAATTTTACTATTTTTACATTATTGGAAATAATATTTAAATACTAAAATTTCCTTCAAAAGTATCAGGGCTGCAAAAGGAGAGAAAAAATATATTTCATGTGATAGAAAACTTAATATAATTCTACGTCTCAATAAGTAACAATTAAATACGAATATGAAAAAACTCAATCGTGAGCGAATTTTATTCATTTTATTTATGAAAAAGAAGCTTAAACGACCAAGGACCCTTAAAAGAATATTTAATTATATTTATAAGCATTTTATTAGAAGTTCGTAGTATTCGTTCTAGAAAATATTTATTTTTAAAGGTTTTTTGGTCTTTCTCAACAATTTAAAAAATGTATGATACGTGTTGTCAACTGTTTGAAATTCATATTACAGTCTCAATAATATAAAAGTCTAGCTAAATGTTTTTTTTTTGTTAAATTTTAGTTGCGTACTACTCAGTTTGATAAATTGTTGCTTAAACTTCTGTTTAATGACATATATAATGCAGATTTTCAATAATAGGCTTGATTGCTATTTTGTATACTAAAAGTTTATTAGAACGAGTTTTTAGTTTGTTTTCAATGGCAATTATATACGTAAATACAATCTGTCTGGGTATTTCTAATGGTCCTCTGATTTTGCATAATATTATTTTGAATTTGTTTAAAATATTTCACAAAAAATAAGAAATTATTCCATGTTTTTTGCTTGTGGTTTTTAAGTAAATATCCGTTATAATTAAATGCTTCAACTTTATTTAATATTCATACCGTTCTCAAGACAATCTTTCACTGGTTAACTGTAGCAGCAAAAGGGCGTGCATAGACAACAGGTCCTGAAACCACATGCATAACCGTTTCTATTTTGCCTATGGCGTTTTTTATAATTTAAAACCGCCTCTCGATGTTCCCTTTTCTCCCAACAGATAATGCCTTTACGGAACAGACAAAGTCTTAGAAGGTTAAACCTGTCACTCAACCACCATACGTCTCAAAGGGTTTAAAAATTGCTTATTATGCTACAGCATTTACTAGTTCAACATTATACAAAAAAATTAATGCAACGTTCGTCTTAGAACTTTCAGTATATGCTGTTCCAGCACTTCCATTCTCTTTTAATTACGCTACAAGTATACTAGATGTTTATTTTCAAAATTAAAAAAAATAATTGAATGTATGACATAACGATGTCATTAAAAAGAAAAAAATATATTAAAACATTTCATTTATATAGTATCTGCAAGAAATTAAGGCATACTTTGAAGAAGAATAGTTTGTTACTAAGTAGTTTTTTTACTATATTTTCAATACGTATACTACGTATACTTATAATGAATTTCAAGAAAGCTAACACAGATGGCACTTAGCGTCTATACTAGTTAAATTTTCATTATTTTTCCCAGAGAAGTTTCAGTGTAAATGCATTCATTGCTCAAGCTTCTGACTCTTATATAAAAGAATTGAAACTTGTTTTTTTCATATCTCACTCACCTGATGCGTCGAGCTAATTTTAAATAATTTTCTAATAACTAGAAAATAGTATTGGAAAAAATACGATAGCTATAGTGTTGAATTGTTTATTTAAAAAATTGTGTTCTTTTTTCAAAACGTTTTTTTTTACTATATTGGCTCCAAAAGTATCATAGAGCATAATAATATATATTGTAGAACTCTACGGTTTAATCATGTGCACTTAATAATGACTTTACATCTTTTTATTTTGATTTTGAGCGAAAACTGCGCACAAGATGTTTGATTATTCAAAAATAAGTACATTATTAGTTCGCTCGGTAGTCGCCATTTTATGGTAAACACTAAACTAAGTGTCATCTTAATTTTCTAATTATAATAAATCTGATATTTTTTTTTTGTTGCATCGATAAACATGGTTGAAAAAACTGTTTTCAGCCGGCAAAGTCAACGACCGATGTTTGAACGCATAATAAAATAGAAAGTGTTATTTTACGTCAAAATATACTTTGGAAATATGCAGACCGCTGAACTGTCAGTAGTAATTAATAATTTCTCTCAACATGTTACACTCAGTGACGAGGTTGGTGAATTTGCGCACATGCGAGATTGTGGGTTAAACTTGAAAAAGATAAAACTTAGAAAAGGTAATTGAATGATGAAAAAATCACAAGATACATCTTTACCATTCTGAAATCCATAAACTATTCTTGTAATACAGTATATAAACTTACGTAATCAAATCCGTTTCAAATATATAAAATATAATAGATCATAAACGTTTTAAAGTGTAAATCTTAATGACTTTTTTTCATTAGGTTTCAATTGTTCGCCAATCGTTTAACCCAATTACAATCCATTCATTATTCCAGTTTATCTTTTAATGCAGTTGAAGAATTCAAATAAATGGTAAATATGCCGTATACAATATATGTGTAATGCCATGTCAGATCTGAATGAATTAAGAGCATATATAAATATTAAGATTTATTTACACACGTTATCTATACGAGAGGCTCCAGTCTCAAATATATAATCAAGGTTCAGTGTGTATGAATATAAAAAAAATCAAAGTGCTCTGAAGCGGATGTGCTTACTGATCTATGGACATTTAACTTGTTAGACTTAACTTTACTCAAATATATTTGAAATTAAAAACTTGTAATCAAGACATGAAAAATTTTACATCTATTTTTTTATCTATTTTATCAAATAATTAAATAAATACGCTCATTATTAACAAGAAATGTTATTTTTGTTTTTGTTTCACATTGGTATATTTTTTAAGTTAACACAAACTGCGCGGCTTAAAAACGTTTGGACGTAAGTCGAGAAAATTGTAAATGGATGACTAATCATATTATAATCATAAACGGGAAAACAAAAATGTATACACTGAGTATTTTTAACGACGGAACGTACTGTAAAATAACAAAGAAGTTTGTTTTAGTCAGCCTGACGAGTCTCGGTTAATTATTAATTCCGGTAGATAAACAATTCATAATGAAAATACAAAGTGAATTTATAAAGGAAACATCGTACGCCACTGCGAAGCGTCTTATAAGCGCAGCGCCGATACTATTTTAATAAAATTCACCTTAAGTTTTGAAAAACAAATTATCAGTCTCAACATGAAATTTCCAACAAGTGGTATACTGGATTATTGAAACAAAAAAGACACGAAAGAGAAACGTACTGAATTCATTTTTTCAGAATAATTCAAAAGCTTTATTGAGTACGTGATTTCTGAAAAATACACTAAATGTGAAATTTATGGAGTTTTTTATTGTATGATAAACATTTTAAAAGAAAATAATAAAGATCGGAATTTTGAACAGCAAATAAATACAAGTATTTTTTAATTTTAATTTTTATTGTTATATATTTTTCATGATTCACGTAATAAACGATGCTTATACCATGTTCGCTCCTAACGTGGAGCATATGGATTTCTACAGGTTAAAGATATCCACTTCGAAAGAGGAGTATATGGATCTCCCTAATGTGAAGATGTCTTGACAGATTATTATATACGATATTATTATTATTATAATGGATAGACGAGTTAAAGAAAATTCTTATAACTTATATCCATATGAGGCTATATTCAGCTAGATTTTTCCAAATAAATGCTCAAGCGCACTTCCTCTGATATAAAATTTCACAAAAAAATAATGCTTATAGTCTGTTTATCCTTTATTTACCATGTTTTCTCTGAAAATAATATGACATATAGATTTAAAAACTTAAAATAATCTCTTCTGAAATGTAATATACAAATTTCTGTATTTAAAAAAAAATATTTCATGAGAACTCGTTGGACATTCGTTTCATCTTTTTTTAATCTCGCAGATTAGGGACTTGAAGCTGCAACATATGACTGCAAATTGTATATGCTAATTTTTGGTCCACTAGATGATATATATTATATAAAGATGTATTTTTTTTATATTTAAGATCATATGTTGATTAAAATATGTGTTATATTTTTGTTAGTTTAGAAAAAAGGAAGCAATCGATAAGGTCCTCTGTCACATTAAAAGTCATGCTGCAGCACTAAAACCAGCCTAGGAATGTACTGCAGATAGTCTAGATTCTGCTTAACTCTTTTTATAGACTGGTGAGATTCCATCTACATGGTAAAGACACTATTAACTGGTTCATGTTAGATTTCAATGCGAGTGTGGTAATACTTTTAGATTAGATATAGAATAGTATTTTTCCATTTTTTAAAACGCACTCTTTCAAATATCTTCTTATTGTCACACTTAATATAATATTAAAGTAGTATTATAGATACAACGATTTGAGATTTGTGAAATTCAATATTGACAGTTATTTTTGATCTGAGTTTCACTGCAAATATAAAATAAATTCTAAAATTATAAGAATTAAAAAATCTATGGCAGATGTAGGATGTGGACACGTGACCTCGGGCGAAGGGTGCTTTCACCAATCGGCCACCAATCCAACAAAACGTACAAGCTATGATGCTTAGCTAAAAGTGGTAAAATACGATAACTCTCTTATTATAATATAAGTGAAAAAAGTAGCAGGTTTAGAATAATAACATATTTACTAACTAATTTAGCAAATGCTTTAATGTTAATAATATTTATAGTTACAGGAATATAAAATACGGAACAATGTACGTATGGAGGTATTTTGAAAAGATAATGGAAATTTTAAACGCTATAATAATTCTTTTTAAAGGTCTTCCTGAACAAAATACCAATTACTCGGCCCGAAAAAGCAAAATTGAAAATGATTGCGAAAATATAATTTCACGTTTATATCCAAACACGGCAGTTCGCCCCGGTAATATGGTGAATATATCAACACATTTAATTTCAACAATAGATGTTTACTCTCAAGTTGTTTTGTATTAAATAAAATTGCTAAAGTATGCAGTAGTAAATTATCACCGATTATGGTTCAGAATTATCTAAAGATGTACGTTGTATATCACGGTCTCAAATCCAACAGATGTATGAGTCCAATAGATTGAACAAATGCAAAAATAAATCATTGAAGAAAGTCTTGAATAATTTCGAATTATACTATCTCCTAGTGGATATTTTTGTCGTATTGTTACAAATGAGTTTCTCCGGTAACCGAGAGGGTAGCGTTCGCGCTTCGCATCCGGGGAATTCCGGCACGATTTCCACCATATACTGATTTTTTTTTAAATCCAAAAATATTAAACGACCATTGGGTCTGACAACTAACTCTCGTAAAAGATAGTCTGTCAACAAACGGTACTTCAAATGGTAATGAGAACTTTGCATTCATCATTTGTTTTTTATTTACCGTGTCCACAGTGTGAAGATATCGGCTCCAAATGTGAAGTATGAATATGGATTACCGCAGTGTGAAGATACGAGAAAGACTGTTGAAATTCAGTATTGGAATTCTGATAATATGTAAACTTACAACGACCCATTAAACGTTCGATCTTGCTTTATTGAACTTGAAAAAAAATATTAGAAGCTGTGAAATTTAAACATCTACTCACTTGGCTACTGGATGGAAAAATTTATACTGATATCCATAATCTAAGAATTCATTTATATATGAAGTTTACAATTATCGCTGACACCAGTGAGTAAATTAATTGATATGTGTAGATATTCATTTATTTGTAGTTAGTTATGTGATGGTGTTATATTTACTTAATTTTAAAAGTCGATAAAAATTGAATATTTAGATATATTTATTATAATTTTATTCGGATATTATTTTAATAACGAATCAAGGTAAAGATGTAGAACTTGGTCATGGATATATATCACGCAATATTAAACGTTTTCACTTAATATAACACTCGTATTTAAACTCGAGTTCGAAAAATGTAATACATTTAATAAAACGCGGTATTGAAACAATACGAACTTTAAGTTGCCTCGAAGGAAATATTTTATAATGAACATTTGACGTGACGAAACAGTTTAAAAAATAATCTCTACAATTTCCACTTATGATTCAATTAATGGCCCTAACAACAGGTAGAACTTTTTTGAAAATACTTCTGAAAGCTAACAGAATGCTTGTCAGACACAAAGCTTTGAAATTTACTTACTTGTGCATACTTCTCACGGAGATAGTTAATATTATTTTACATTCGTAATATGTACATTCAGCTGTTGTAAATACCTTGTAGTTACTATTAATTGAAGTTATTTAATATCTTTAATATTATTAAATAATATTGATGATTTGTTTACAATAATTTAATTACTACAAAATGGATGCAATAAAGTATTGTTTTAGCTAATTAATAGTCCACTGAGAGAATTCATTTCAAATTCAAGTTGAGGATACGCTAAAATTTATTGAAACTAACGTCTCCAAGTCTGATTAAATTACTAAAGGCAAAGTGTCAATGTGATCAACGAAATTCAAGTTAACATACAAAAGTATCAACAATAGATTATGAACGTTCAAGTCATGTTTTATAATGATGTAGTATTAACGCGTTTTTTGTGATATAATCAAAATCAAATACTTTTAGAAAAAGATATTCAAGTTTTCGGAAAGATGATACGGCTTTGGATCATTTGCCTTTTTTTTGTTACCGTCGGCCTTTTTCAATAGCGTAGAACTTGACAACTCTTACAATGGCGTATATCAGCACTATTGACATCTAAGACACCGTCGAATATAAGACGCACATCGAATTTATAAACCAAAATATAAAAATAATACTTCTTGTCATCGATTAATTGGATATCTGTTTGCTAGAGGTGATTTCAAAGTTGTTGTCATGTATGATTAATGTATTTTTATATTACAGTGAAACCTAGCCATGGCGAACTTTAGATATAACGGAAAAAATATGCATAAAGAAGTGACAGTACAAACATTGGATAGTGTCTGAAATAATTGATTATTTCACCCAGATGTAAGCAGAATTAGAACGGTTATAAAATACTGGAGAAAAACTTGCTGAAGATAATCTTTTACGGTGGTCCTGGAAAATAAGAGTGAATGTAAACATTGCAAGGAAGAAAATACACCAAAGACGACAAAATTTTATCAGTATTAAAATGGCACTTAGACGATCGATTAATACGTATTGGTTGTTTGTCAGATATCGAAATTTTATTTTATTTTTATAAATACTTAACGTTTTCATTGTTTATGAAGTTGATTGTAAAAGCTCAGCATACTTCGAAAGTGCAAACAAAGCTCGATTCTTTTCTTGAAACTACACTGGTCTTGTATTGTAGCATTAATAATAAAAAAAAACTTTCGGAAAAACGACGTTTATACAACGGTCTTTCAGCTTTAACACAAATTCTCTCATTCGCAATGGTCCGAGGAACTGGTATTTTTATATCGAAGTCATTGTATTTTTTATTATAGGTTAAAGATTTTGTGACATCATAATTTTATAAAATTTTGGATAAACTTAAATTTATAACGATTGCAATATCTAGTTTATGAAGCGTATAGGCATAATATACACAGTAATATAAAAATCTTGAAAAATTTGAATATTATAAAAAAACACCCATTCGCCTAAGAAATTTTCTTAGTCGTATTGTAGCATAAGAACTATTTGCTCTAATGATGCTTGACAGTCAGTCACAGAGTGTTATATGAAGCAAATTCAAATATGTGGCGTATGTTGGAATGCATTAATACGTAATTCGTGCATATCGATTTCATGGCTAATGTGAAATTTTAGTGCAGGCTTAAATAATATGTAACAATGTTACATTATATAACAAGATGTTATATATTGTAACGCATCCATTTATTAAAGCGGCAAAAAAATTGTATAGTTATTAAATATGATTACATATTTAGTAAAATATCAATTAAAATTGTTTTTTAAATTGAAATTTTAATAATTCATATTATAAAAAAGTGCCTGGTATTTTGTAGTTATTTCAACTATGATTCGAACGCTTTTAACGTAATTTTGTATCTTATTTCCATATATAAACTAGTCTTATTAAGCGATTTTACTCATTTTTACATTTTACATTTACATTACTCATCCCGTCATTATAAATTTATTTTTATACTTGGCCATATATAATATGTTGTTAATCATCGGTGACGATCATAAAATAATTGATCTAAAAATGAGATGTGAATTTATTTTTCCACTATCCACTGTTTTGGAAGAGTTTTTGTGATATACAGACATACACGTGTATTTTTTGATTTTTTAAATAAATATAATTATACAATCAAGTTGCATTTATAAATATATGTATTATTTGATTCAATCGAATGATATTTTTAATGCCTTCAATAAACTAAATATATGATTGACAATCTTATCTCCGAATGTACGCGAGAGAACAAGAATTGGTTGCCAGCTGTTTGCTGAACTCAAAAGCTATTCACATCTTTATTTTTTAATAAATCAATTCAAATATTTATATTTTTGTATCATCATTTTTATGTAAATTTAAGGTTTTTAAACAATATTTGCTCGCAAAGTGGATCACAAAATATTATATCTGCACAATATACAAGTTATTTTTGAAATTTACTTGTCAGCTAATCATTAGAGACATACAGCCAGTCTTGCATCTTCTTAAAAAGATATCTGTACAGCTTCGGAACTTTGCAACATTCAACATGAAAATGTTAGCACTTTCCAATTATCGAATTAGTAGTAATATTATTATTTTTGCTCTAAACATATGCCCTGTGTGCTTAGACGTATCATACGTCTAAAATTGACATACTATTTTATATACAGTTACAAGAATCAAATGAACTGATTCCTGCTACAATTGCAAATAAACAGAATAATTTATAGTAGGCAAACGTTTGCTGTTTGGTATTATACATAAAACAAAACTTCTATAACATTATTAAATAATATATTTAATCAAAAGGATATTTGAACTTGACACCCAATAAACCACTATCTAATTAATATTTTCGACTGATGGTGCTTGATGGATTTAAAACCACTATCTATTAAGGTTTCCTTCTACCTGAGATCGAACAACGTCGAAGTTTCAAAACTAAAATAATTTCAACTAACAGTTATCGGGAATTGCGTCGGTAGAAACTTCCACCGCAATTAAAACGTATATTTTATTCAATGATCACTCATAACAATTGATATTTATTATTTTATCGTGACATCGATAGAAATTTAATTTGTAAACTTCTATCTTGCTACAGTTTAATTTAATTTGATTTTTTTCTTTGATGTTTTCAATTAATGTTTCACAAACATTTTAAGCGGATATATTTATGCAAAAGAAAATATTACTTTGCTATTGAATGTACTGTTATGAATATAAATAAAATTTCCTATAAATATAAGTGGATGTAAAAATTAATTTGTTTTAAAATTAAATATTAATAAATACATTTTCCAAATTGTTAAAAAGAACCAAAAAACCTTATATAAAAATGAATATTGGGAAATAATTAAAACTAAAATAAACTTTTTTAAGTTTCTTGGGTTCTCCTGAACAAATTAACAAATGTATTATACTCGTTGTCAAATTATGGCAATTAATATATAAAATAACGACAGATATGATAACCAATCACTCAGCAGCCTTGGATAATATTAGTAAAAAAAATTCTCTAAAATGAAGTCGTAATTAAAAATGAATTATTGATTGGTAATAGACATTTTTATAATGATATACTCAAAGGCCACAATTTTCTGCTCCTTGACGTAATTGACATTTTTGTCTGTCTGTTTCGTACAATCAAGGACATCAAAAGTTTAAAATTAATTAAAATAGCGATACAAAGAGCGCACAAATTTCAATCAGGAAATTAAATTTAGTAAAAACCTCATCTTTTTCAAAAAGCTCTATCGAATTTAGATACTTTAATCCTTTCCTATACATGCAAAGAATATGGATATCTACGAAGTTTTCTTTTGACGAAATATTTTTCACGAGAGCTCGTTTTCAGCCAATCAATAAACTTGCTCAGTTAAATGAACATTCATCTCAATATGCACTGAGAATGTTAATTTTTTATACGGGACCAGTTTTAATATGCAGTAAAATTAGCTTTGATAGCGTAGAGGTTGGCGTATGCGTCTCGCAATCCGGAGAATACGGGCTCGATTCCCACATCTGCCGGATTTAAAAATTCGGTTCAAGATGCTTATTAGATTGAAAAATCATCTAACATATTATACAATTCTCGTGAAAAATATATCTCCACATTGCGGTGACTCATCTCCTATCTATCTGTCCTATCTTTTATCGGAGTCATATCTTTAACATGGTATAATAATAATAACAATGATTAAGATGAATTTACAGGTGAATGATTAAAAATTCTTGATGAGTTCATGACAATCTTCAAAAAAATTTAAAATTACTTTGAAGGCAGCATGAATTGTCTACTTTATAAAGTGAAATCGACTTTCTTTTTAACTATGAACTTTTACAGAAATGGGTCTAATTTGTTATTAATAAAACGATAATTTACATATAATTAGACTAATTCACTAAACCATTCATTATTAATAATTAATGTCAGTCTTCGAAAAAAGTTTTCAATGACTTTGAATGTCATTTTAAATATTGTATGACACTTATTTCCTACATATATTTTATAAAACTCATTAAAATAAAATCGATATCTTTAATTCGTTTCTGTTATATATAAAATTAATAGTCTGCGTTTAATATAAGTGTACCGATATTAGCTGACATTTTAAATTAGCCAGCGTTTTTTCTATGTAATTTTTTTATCATTGTCATTATTTATTTATATTATATGACTTCTAATACCCTCAAAAACGCTGTTAGATTTTTATGTCAATTGACAGCCTAATAATCATTGAATTTGTTCTCGTTATAATATTTTTTCATAGTATATAATTAAGTCAAGTTAATTATAATCAAGTCGTCTTCACATTGCGGAGATCCATATACTCCTCTTTCGGAGTGGATAT
>JAGVSQ010004656.1:0-18962 GCA_022683975.1 Rhyacophila evoluta | reverse complement strand
AGACGTCTTCACATTGCGGAGATCCATATACTCCTCTTTCGGAGTGAATATCTTTACACTATGTAGAGCCATATGCTCCATGTCGGGAGCGAACATGGTAAATATATATATATCTTGTAAAATAGAATAAACTTTACTCTGCCGAAATCCGTTTGGTTCTTCCTGAGAAGATAATAGTGTTTTTTCATTCGCTTGTTAAATCTATCATAAAAAATAGGTCGTCAATATTGAAATGTGGATAATACGGGAAATAGTATGATATAAAGTAATACAATGATTATTTTTAGGTAATAGATGTTCGCTTTATGGCTTGTATTAATTATTAATAGTTTTATTGTACCGTAATTACAATAATAATGCCATTGTTTCAAGTAATTAGAAATTTTGAGATCATTTTGACCAATTGAAAATTTGACCAATAATCTGTTTATGCATTAATTTTGAAAAATCTCGAAGTCATTGTGAATGTACGAGTACGTCTGAAGTAATGAATGAAATATCGTAGCATTTACCGTACATTATTACGATGCACTAAAATTTGGCGGGAAACTCATATAAGAGACGAAACCCCCCCAACACGAGCGTTGCCGTCGCTGCCTCAACAGCGATTGAATTGGGTACTCATGAGCGATCCCTTTTCAGTTTACACGGGAAAGCGCATGTCGCTTTTTAGCTACTTGCATTTCGCGCCTTTTATTCTGTCATTTCATATTCTTTAGAAAAATTTACGTAATATTTAAATTTCATAAATATTTTCAATAAGAAGTGTTTAATTTTTTATTAAATGTCAACTAAAAATAAGAATTCATGATATACAACAATATTTGAAACATTTTCGTAGCTATTGCTACGATCGGTCTACAGGTCGTAGAACTTTTCGTAGAACGTAAAAATTTTCTTCTAATACTTTATTAATATTTTTTTGATACTTATTTGATTAAATTAGTTACGTTTATTATTATTCTTCTACCATGTTAGCTTCCAAAGTGTGGCATATGGATCACACAATGTGAAGATATCCACTCGTAAGGTGGAATATATGGATCTCAGCAATGCGAAGACGTTTAGACAGATTATTTTTCACGAGAATTGTTTGTCAGACAATGTTTCAATCCAATGGTCATCCAGTCCTGCATTTTTCGATTATTAAAAATCCGACAGATGTGGGAATCGAAAGTTTGCTATGAAGACCAAATACGAGTCATATACAATCAAATTTATGAAATTTACAGTAAGCCATTCTAAGAACACTTTTCTAGTAACCTTTATTTCAAAGATAATATTTAATAAATATATTTTATTAATATAAAAATTCAAATGCAAAAGCTTATCACTTCCTTTTTGGGTAACGATTTTAAAGTTGTATCGCTCAATAGCGGTTGAATGCATGTAGACATCAGCATCTCGACGTCACGAGTCTAGAGCAGCTGCAGTATCCCTTAAAAGTGCATGTTGCTTATAAAATCGTTTGTAGCTTTTCACTTGCAATTTTTCATTGTTCTTTCACTCTCTATGAAGCGCTGTTATTACAGACATGATTTATCATCCAAAATACTATGATATTACTAAGTGACGTGTACTTATATGCACTACTTAATACGTCGTCACTGCTTTGTTCATTTCATGAATGGCTCTGAATAGTGTTGTAGATAATTTTGATTAATGAAGTTACACTACTAATAGTGCACACTAATACTATTTTGAATTTATCAAAATACTAGTTTTATAGTGTAGAAGTTAAATACGCGAATATTGGTTTTAATAATTACTCTTAATAATAAGTACTCTTACTGCACACAACGAAAAATAATACTGATAATAAAACCTCGAACGAATGAATCACGAGTTTTACAAAAAAAAACACAAATATTTATTTGTTAAATAGTTTTGATAACTACAGCTACATATTTCCGAAACAAAGTTTATGGTAAACGTAATGCGAATGCAAGCAATGTCGTTATGATACCCCTTCCCTAGGTAGAGCTAGGGAAATTCTGATTTTGAGTCATATGATAATCTATAATATATATTACAAATTTTCTTTATAAATTATAAAAAGTGATATAAAAATGTTTTTTCACGAATAATACAAATTCTTTAAAATGAGAACCTGATATACTTTATTACAATCATGGATCGTTGATTTATTGATTTAAAAATATGTTTGTATGTATTATATTATATCTGCTTGGTTTCAGTACACAATTAACACATTTTGAATTTATAATACAAATAAGTTTAATTTTTCTCAAATTTAAAACAAAGCTTGGTAAATCTTGAGGCGCCAATCAATATATTCATTTTTATATCGAAACTTTCTCGTATACATATTGCTCATGACAAAACCATACCTCGTATACCACAGAGCAAAAAAGAAATGAAAACAATTCTCCATAGTCAACACCATCAAATGTGTATTTATTAATGACAATAAAATATTAGTTAATTTAATAAATCAGAATTAAAAATCTGATGTAATAATAGTGATTAATATTATATAATAAAACAGAGTGTTTCGTCTTCTGTAAAAAAAATTGTCGTGTGATATTATGAAGCTTTGTCATGAGCGAAATGTAGTTAGTTATTCAGTAATATTGTATTCCTAATGAAATTAAATATCTGACGAATCACAACAGATCCGATGTAGAATTATTTTTTATTTCCTTGGATGCATTTTCAATAATATTTTCTTGTCAGAATCTTACCAAGTGGTGCAACTGTTGTTACAGGAAAACAGCCTATAATATAATGTAACGAAAGGATATTTTCACATGTCAAACTGAGCGGACGTGATTTGTTTACACAGTTGTATTGTTTTGCATACCTTAAGCATGAGGGGTGGAATTATAATTTGATACAGACTGCAGAGCCGCACTAGTAATTTTAATTTTGATGTGTATATTATAAATATTATTTTTAATACATTTTATAAAATAAGTTTTTACACCAATAGTTCTTAATCTAAGTAAGCATATAGGAAGTACATTAAAAAAGCAATATATAAGGATAATATATTATACGTTGGCATGATAAAATATTGCAACACTGGTAACACAAATCTACAAAGTGTTATTAAACTGAACAGCACTTTACAAGTTTATTACCATGCATTGGAACGACTGATAAAAATATAGTAATTATATATATAGATGTATAATTACAAATAATATAAAATAAATCTCTTTTTGTAACGAAGTTCGCGAGACTACAGAAAATATTTCGTTGAATTGAAATTTCTCTTAAACGAGTATATGTAAATTATATTCAATTACAAATTGACAAAAATAAATATAATTTAATAAATACCTTGGATAAGTTTGTCACGTAAAAGCGACTGCGAGTATTTCGTTATAATGAAATTTTGTTTTTGTTCTGGATGACAAAAACATTATACATATTTATTTTACATATTTTCTCTTTTCGAAAAGCTATTTTGTAAGTTATCTGGATCAGGAGCTTGAGATTGTGAACATATTCGTCCATTCAAATATTGTGCGAGTAATAATTTTATTGAATAATATAGAAAGGAGCAATCTCTTAATACTATTGTTTGATATCTTCTCGAATCCTCTTGGAAATTACGGCACGGCGTAGTTCAACTTTCAGATTAAAGTCATTCATTCGGTTCCTACTTTGCGTCCTCTAAGAGAAATGTAATTATTATGCAGGCGGGTTAACAGATGCTGCTATAACTCTTGGAAAAGTTTACATGCATAAATATTATTTAAAAAGGAGGAATTATCATACATTACATTTCAGCGTAATGTATTCATTTGCCGTGAAGATTTCTGAAAAACGAATGATAGAATTTTAAATTTAAAAAATGTAACATAAATTTTATGAAATGTCTCATTTAAGTTTCTTACACTATTGAAGAATAAGGCCACTATTAACAACATTGTACTGGTACATTACGTATTATAGTTTGTTGTACGAAAATTTATTGTTGTAAGTATAATAGATTTATGTAAATAATATTTTGGTAAACCCATGCCATAAATCAAATTCACAATTAAAAATAACCAAACAGCATTGATGTTTTACTTGTGGAGTTATTTCTCATAAATTAATTCACGTATGTATTAGTTACCTCACAAATAAGCGCATGGTGAAATATTTTATTACTTCAATTATTATTTATTTGAGCCACCATTTTGTTGGGCGTGCCACGACAGCCATTTTATAAATCTTGCGTCGCCATCTTGGTTCTACGAAAGAGCGGGAAACTCTCGGGCGCTTTTCATTTTCTCGCTTCCGTTTCTGAGGTGGGTTACTTTAAGTCTGCGGTCACTTTTTGTTTTTAAAAGCCATTGTTTCGTAAAAGCGTTTTAATTTATTTCTCCGGTTTCTTTTGTAAATTATATTTAGAACTTTATTTTTTTATATTTATTCAAGCATACTTTGGATTCACACGAGTAAAAGGTTCTTGTTATAATATGACTTTTTTTTAAAGAAAAGTATGATTAAATTCTAAAAAAAAATTCCAACAATTCAGGATAATTTTTCTTGTATACCTTACTAAATGTACTCTACTCTCCTGAATTTTACTCTTAGCAATGTGAATATTTATCACGACAGATTGTATTCTGGAGGAGTTATTCAGACAATCTCTCGATGTTGGATATCTAGCCCTGAACTTAAGAATTTTTAAAATCTTACACAGTTTTGAGATTTATAACCACGACCTTCGTCACCAAAGCGACGACCACAATTTCAGCAAGTAGCAAATTACAAGTAACTAGCTAGTAACGATATCACATGGACTACCTACTTGTATATTTGAATGATGTCCTGATAAAAATATTACTAAAATGTATAAGAATTATTGGCACCATCTCGAGGCAAAAAAGAAAAATATCACTTTACATGACCTACTAGGTACGAAAGTAGAAATTACGATCAAAACATTCTGAAAAAATGCACGGAAGTAGAAATCTCCAATTTTCGATCCAATTCAAAAAACAAAATAAAATCCAAAAAAATTACAGAATTTCGAAAAAATCGGAATATTAAAATTCCGACCAAATTCCAAAAATGTAGAAATTCGAAATCCGATTTTTTTTTATTTTCTTGAAATATGGAATCCCTACCCGTGTATCATATAAAGTAAATAAGATATTTGCCGAGTATCTCAATTTATTCGTCACCTGGCAGATGGTCTTATTATGATACTCGGTGAGAAATGCTTTAATATTATTCAAGCAAAAATAATAACTGGCAGTCGAAAGGTTAAACTTTCGAAAGCGTTAAATAGTGAAATGTGCTACGGAAGTTTCTATATCTTGAATCTTGGCTATTTGAACAAACTACTCGAAGTTTTTAAATCTTGTATGCGTCTGTTCGTATTTGAGAAAGGAGATGGGAATAATAATTGAAAACGTTTGCACTTGAGACTTCTACTGATTGAAAAATTGATTGGGAATCGAATCGGAGTTGCAATTTTTACTGCAATATTGCCGCAGATGCTTATAGAAACTGACTGCATTTCAACTATGATTGCTTGTTATACTTTGTATATTTTAAATTGACTTACCGATATGATGAATCACGTTACAAACAGAAACCTGGAGTTTTCTTGTTTCAAGCTGGTTCATAATTAGTAAAATAAAATATATTTTTGGAGAACTCGTAACAAAATAATGAAGAGCAAAACAGAATATATAAATTTTATTTTGGAATAAGCCACAGCCAAAAATTAAAATTGTAGACACTTTAAGTTAAGCTTAAGTCTTCTTCGTCTGTGCCAACTTTCAAGTGTATTCTACGATCTGCTAGATAAAAATGTAATAAGATACATTTCAATATATATACACTTGGTGTGAATTATATTCTGCTAATTCGATGTAGCTGGCCTTATCCGGAAAAATTCACAAGCGTGCACATCTGTTGTACTATGTTTTATATTTCTTAAATTACACTGATTCTAACATAACAGGAAATGTTATCAGTTAATCATTGGGAATCTGTAAACTATGGGGTGGTGGAGAATTGTCTGATAAATATAAATATTTACTACATACCAAACGTCATACCTCATTGGTGACCTTAAAAGACGAAAAGATAGTCAACACATGTATTACTAGTTTGGTCCTGTATAGTACAAACTACCCTCTAATAGGCGTCGCGGATTTTTGGGGTGAAAAAATTCCTACCCAGATACTTTCACTAGCTGAAAAAGGTCTATCGGAAAAATTAAAAACATGTCATATACATTTTTGTTTATATTATAGAATGTATTTTTTCATTTTCGAAAATAAATGAAGTTTGCACTCCGCATAGTATGTCAAATATTTTTCAATACACATATCAGTTTATTTTAAATTAAAAATATGGAACACATTTAAGTCTGCATTTTTGCGTGTAAATTGGATTATTTTTTACATACTTTAAAAAATGTATGCTGTAAGTCTTTCACTATATAGATGTACGATAAAATATTTTGAATCGATATTATTTGAAGCAGTTGATTCTAATAACAATTTACCAGAATAAAAACCTTATTAGTTAGTCTTTAAATCAGTGAAATAAAAAAAAACTTGACACAAGATTGGTTTTAATTTACAACTCAAATAGCGACTAATAAGTGATGAAGGAAATCTCTAAAAAAATCACCCCCTCATAAGAAAATGTACAGTCCATATGAGTTCTGATTTCCGTCGCGGTAATCATAATGGGGTTGCTGTCGCTGATATCGCGATACTATTTGTAACTTATAAGTGACTTTATCTTGTAATGATTGAATTCCATCGTTAGATAATTATTTCAAATGTTATTATTTTAGTTTTGTTATGTTAGGTTTTTTGTAATATATACTTTTTGGCATGTATCAATATGCAGATTTTACGAAATTCAACAGTAAATTACGTTGTGAATTAATCTATTAAATATAATTTGTGTCGATTTTCTCAAATACACTTGCCAATTTTTTTCCACTTTCCTTTTTTGTATTTCCAGTGGAAAAAAAGATAAATTACTTATGCCAAAGAGAAAAATTAGGAAAATTGATATATAGTGGTAAACGAAGAGGTGGAGTTTTATTTAATAGGAAAATAGTTTATCTCTGGAGAGAATTTTGAACACTAAATATTATAGTATTTGATATCGGTATTATTATATGAAATAATCATTATGTGATTAATAAACGCTGGATAAATTTATAATCGAGAAGTTTTATGGGTAAATTCTAGTGGATATAAAGTTGTGCATTGAAATTTTTTCTTCTACTGTCCTCGTCTGAGAAGACAAATACATAATATTAAAAAATACATTTTAAAGTATATTGAATCACATTTAGTTATTAAAACATAGGGCGTATAGTGCACTATAGGCTATAATGTACATGTACTTTAAATTATAGTACAATTTTTTATAAAGAATCGTCGTTTGGAAAAAGTATATGAGTAGTTCATACCATTGTAAAACTTTGTACGGTTCGAGCCTACAAACGGTTCTTAATTTTGTTAAAAATCCACATCAATTAATATATTTTTATAATAATTCATGCAGCCCCATATTCAATGTAGGAATTATAAATATATCAATTAACGTGGTATAAAATACCAATATCATAGTTTTACAGTAAAGGTAATGAACATGACAGTTAATATAAACACATTTAAGAGAGAGGGTGTATTAGCTCACATAACATGAATACAAACATTTAAAAGTATACACGTATAAATTTCTTAAATATTATATATTTTAGCGCTATTTTTCATTTATTATTTTCCCGCTACACCGTAGCGTACTGAATGTAAAGCGTCTTTATTGTCAAACTATTGTATTATTAATTTCGTTTGATTATTAAATTGCCGCAACTGACATTTGCTTTCTTTTTATGATACAGGGTACGCCGCTGGAGCCGCCCCCTGAGTTGCGAGCCCCTGGCGCACCAGCACGACCTCAGCCATCCCTAGATCTGGACCGGTGCCTTGACCGGTAAGACCAATTCCATTCACTTATCAATAAACCCTTCGTAAACTTCCTTCATAACAATCATCACACAATATGTTTGTTGTATAGTTATGGATAATAATGGAACACATACATAGTTCGCTCACAATATGAAAATTAATATACTAGCAGTCGTTATTATGTAATAAAAGTAAATGATTTCACAGAAACAGCTTTGGAAATAATTATTGATATTATTCTTTCAAAATCCTTGATTATTTAATTTTTATTATCATGTTCTTTCCGATTGGGAAACACGTGGGTCTCTTGAATTTAAAGAATTGTAATAATGTATTGATAGGTCATTTTTCACAAGATTAACGCATTAAACATTCGTTTCCAATCATTGAATTTCAAAATTCCTTAACCCTTTAACAGCTAAAGGCCCACCGGTGGGTCGCATATCTACTATCCATACACGCTTTAGAACCACCAGTGGGTCCCTATGCTCACAGTGTCAATTATTATGGGTTGTTTTTATTCTAGACTGAGAACATCTAAAGCTATAAATCACAAAAGTATTTTCAAGGTGTTGCCCATATTTCTAGTTTTTAGGAAATTGGAATTATAGGGAGAAAATTGGTATTTTTTGTAGCTGTTAACGGGCTAAGCAACTGTAGTATCTGAACCCGTGACTCTTGAAATCGAATCGTGCGCGCTTTCCAATACGCCACCAATGTGACTTAAATTTACAATAAAATACGTTCGTCATTTTTTATGAACGTCTTCTGCCACTATTATAATTTATCAAAAAACATGATGTTCTTTTGTGGTATAATAACATTTTACATTGACAGGTGGTCGGGTGGTGAACCGCGGCGGCGGCGCCCGCGGGAGCGTCCTGACGCCCGTCCATCGCCGCCGACGCACCATTTACCGGTAAGTAATAATCCCGATTTTCATGCTTAACACATTATCCATATTTATTTTATTATTTTATGAACTAAATAATTTTCCGAATTTGTTGTTTTCCATGCCTATATATTGGAATTATATTGTTATAAGAAAAACATACTTAATATATAAATTAATATCGTGTAAAAATATGTATACACACAAAGGCGCGTCAATTACGTACTTAGAACACTGCGTTTATTTCAATTCATATCATGTCTTTTCACCACCAAATTGACGGATGTTTTTTTGATATTAATGTTAAATTAAAATTATTGATATCTTAAGGCAGGAATATTCTGCCCTTGTGAGTAAGATTTGTTGCAAGCATCTCAATTAGACACAATCGAGAACAACATGAAAGTGAGGACTCCAAACTGTCATGCTGTCTATTCCCCGTTCTCTCAGCGAATAGCATATCATCCCATGACTAAGCTTACACTATTTATAAATACATACATGACTGCACATAATTCATAATTATTTAATGGATTATAAGAAACCAAAAGAGTATTTAATTATTCATAGCTCGCACTATGTTATTAGATTTAGCAAAATTCAGGGTCCGTCATTGACTGGGCATATTATCTGCAAGGGCAAATAAACTTGGTTTGAAAAGACTGGCAATCTTTAATTTTTAGGGAAGACGGAGTGTTAGTCAACTGTAAGATCTATGGTTGTATAGAGTGGAAAGGGAGATTTCTTGACATTAGCAATCGTTGCAATAGTGGAGCAGTTTGCTTAACGAATGTCCTGCTTATGCTTAGTCCTTTAATGTCATTGATGCATAACATATTGAAATAATAATATTTTGACGTATCGTTTTGTGGCTACAAATTCGAGAAAATCAACGAGTAATCACCATCACGTTGAATAAATACTTACACAAAACAGTATTATGTTTAAGATACGTATATTATTCGCTTGAACTTCTTTATTAATTTGAGTAGTTATATTAGATATTGTAGTTATTAATATTATAATCATAGAAACTAACTCGGGATCCTGGCTTTGTAGAAAGTAAGTTTTCCGAAAAATCGACCGAAAACATTTAAAAACAAAACAAGAAAAGTAGCAAATGTCAAGCTCGATAAATCTGGACTACTTTTATGAAAGCAAAATGTTATTAGAATCAGTTTCAAGAGAAAACACAAATATTAAATGTCATATCTGCTTTACTTGCGTGTTGAGGCTCTTCATACCTATCAATTCTGGACCTTCTTTCGCCTGGAGTTCCGACCCCAGCTATACGCATTTATAATATTTTCCTTTTTCAGCAATATTTACATTTTTCTTTTAGGATTAAACATGTTTGTTGATTCGAAATATCTAAAAATTCTTTGCGTCTATATTAATATTTCAATGCTGTTTTTTTATAGGAATCAGGCCCACCTTCTCCGGCATTAGGCGGCCTTGCTGGTCGATCTCCTTCCCAATCGCCTCCCCCTCCATCGACGACTGCAAATTCTTCCCTCCCTCCAGCTCCCTTATCCTCGTCATCATCAACACCTCCCCAATCCACTCAGCATTCTTCAGGGAGAGATGCTCAGTCCCATCCGTCAGCCCAGCAGCAGAATAATTCGGTACCTAGTGGGGTGACGAGTGCTTCGGCGGCTGCGGAACTTTTCGCCGTCCAGCAAATGCTGGAGCAACCGCTTCTGGCGCCGGCTCAACTGCAAGCGCTGATGAAGCATAGATTCTTGCAGCAGCAACATCACATGCATAAACAGGTTTGTCCACTCTCATGAGACATTGAAACATATTCTAGCATGTGTTAAAAAAGAACCTTTACGGTAACGTACTTAGAATTATTTTATTATTGCTTATTAAACAAGAAGCGATTAGATAATCCTTTCCCCCATTATAATTACGTTTTTGTATTATGCAAAAGGTTTAAATATTGATATGATATTGGATGAGAAATTTAAAAACATATTTCGTATACTGTAAAATTTATATTCTAACTAAATCTTATTTGCCTTTGTATAAATACGAACACTGGACGAATGTACCAACGTAGAAATTTCTACACCCGTATATAATTTTTTCGCATGCAATTTCTACTATTAGACATAGTAGATGGGAAAAATTAACTATCTCGAGACCTAAAAAAACAAGAAACCTCAATATTTCGATCCGATTCCGAAAAAAATCCTGAAAATTTTGGAATTCCCAAAAATTCCTAAATTTCGAATTCCGGCCCAATATTGAAAATGTTGAAATTCGAATTTCATTTTTTTTATTTTCTCAAAATTTGCAATCCTTATTCGACACTTGGTTGCTTAACTTCAGCTTGTCAGATGTTTGGCTTTTGAGAGTAAATTAAATTTACAGAATTTATTATTATAAATACCTTGCAAAACGTCTTTACACCTAACCACAAAATAAGACGGATTGAGCTTTGCCATGTGTATTATATTTATACGTGTTTATTTTATTCTGCGTTACAATATAAAGACTAATAACCAATATCCACAAGCATTAAGTTCTGAAGTCTGGAAATTGGCTACGCATTTATTAGGTGTGGCAACGTCTTTTTCACAAAAATAAAGCAGTTGACATTATATAAGTTTAAGTTGTCGGGTGATTCTAATAGCTGAAAAAAATCCGCACCTTAGCTTTCTTCTGAGTTGAGCAAGCGGCAGATGGAACAGGCAGCCCAACGTCTCCAAGACCAGTTGCAGTTGAGTTTACTTCAAGGCCATGCTCTCCATGCACCTCCCGATGGACCAGGTAAAACTGACTTAATTTTTATTAATTGATTTTATTTTTTTCAATAGTAAGATTTAGTTTGCATATGTACTTCATAGTAATTCAAATGCGTGCCAAAAGGGATAGGTCTCTACTATTAAGCTATTATTAAACAGGGACACTTGGAAGATTTGAATGCGATTTATGTTTGTTACGCCACGGCATACGTTCCTATAAGTAGGTGCTAAGACGGTGAAGGATAAGCAAGTCTCTAATTCATATCGACAGCGATATGTGGGATTTGATTTGTAAATGTAAGAAAACGCAAGTCATTCTCGAGAGTTGTCGACGATTGTCGCGTACTTGAATTTCTTGTTAAATTGAAGAATAACCACAGTGGATTGGAGGGGAAAAAATTTAGATACTCACTTAGATTTTTCGTGTGTTGTATTCCTGGTTACAGAATTATTAACCAACTTGTAAATTCAATAGTCCTTGTCTTAGCATTGAAATACAATATCTTATTTTTCTAATAGGCTCACTACAACAACTTGGAGCGCAACAGCAATTGGTGCAGCAGTTACAAGCTGCTCAGCGGCAATATCTTCTTCATGGACTTCCAAGACCTCCTCCTGCACCAGCTCATGGTGAGTTTACACATCTAGACATTTATTAATTGCATTGATATTATCCAAAATTTCACACAAACTATCGCTAATTTATTGGTGTTCTTCTCGGTTCACCAGGTCTTCTATCATCCATGGTTTTCGGCCCCGGCGGACAGGAGATCGTTTCGGACGATGAAGTGGCTCACCCGCTGTTCGGTCACGGCGTCTGCAAGTGGCCAGGATGTGAAGCACTGTGTGAAGACTTCCAGGCATTCCTCAAGTAAGTTATTATAATGATTGTGATACTCCTTTAACGCTGTGCATGGTAATATATATTTTGTCACCGCAACGGATGAGTTAAGGGCGTACGCTTTAGTAACGAGTGTCACGAATTTAATTCATGTAGCCGCAAAAAATGTGCCTAAAATTCTGAGGGTTGGATGATTTTTGCTCACAACTTTTGTAAGTGAAAATAGGAGGAGACATGGTATAATAATGTATTATTTTTTAAAACTAAAAATCAATGCATTTAATGCATTGTTAGATTAGATTAACTTCCAGATTTTCTCTCTAAGTAAATCTATATGTATTAACATTATACTGCATTTTATGCGCCACAATAACTTGGGGTACATAACATTCATTTGATAGTATATATACGCTTGTGATTATTGTTATGATACACTGCAAAATATGTTATTATTGATTAATACGTGACTGCATTAAGCATATTTATCACTAGAATCTGTATGTTTTGAGTATTTGTGGATTTACTTTTTCATATTTTAACATATAACATAAAACTATTTGTTATTGTAACTATATATATGCTATTTTTTAAACAAGCATCCACTTTTAATGCGCAAAATAGCGTCATACTATGAAAATAGATAAAATCGTAGTAAAATAAATAAAATACTAATTAATATAATCGTCAATATCTTTGCATGACAGCGTGATTTAGATTCTTCATTATATTTAATTGTTCACGTATCCATCCTGAATTTGGATAATATTTTACGAGGACTAGTCGTAACCCAATCACACAATCGAATGCGCATCTAATACTCCATTTTAAATTTTTAACATCCTTGTACATCTGCGGAATTTTACACCGCGGCTTTTTAATCGACCATCGACGTGACTATGTATATAGTTATATATATATATTTATCAGAGCGTGGATCATGTTGATATCAACCAGTGGTTTAGTCCTAAATAGAAATGTACCAGGGCACATATATTTTTTTAAATAAACACCATAATGCTAGTTGATTAAAAATAACACTAAGCTAGCAAACAAACATCTAAATATTTGTCAAATGTACATGAAAAGTAAGTTCTTGTAAAAAAAGGGCAGGACGGCGCCCTGGCTTCAATCACCACTGATTTCAACAGTCTGAAAATGACTACTCCAGAAATTGGGTATGTGGATACATTGTGAAGACTTGATTTGTTAGATCTTATGATGATTATTCTTTAGCCGATCGCTCAATCTATTGATAATTTTAGCAACTGCTGGGCTTAATCCTCGTTACTGAAACGTGCGCACTTAATAATCGGACACGCGAATATATATACTTTTAGTTAGTTACATTTGATAAAGTATACGACTATAATATTTAAATTAAAACTTGAAGATAAGTCTAGTAACGTACGTTTACGGCGATGCCTGGGTTCACGTGTCATTACTTTCATTATTAGCAGGTGCAAAGTAAGAGAAAATGTCTCCGAAGCATTTTTAATTAAAATGTTTTCGTCTAGCATTCTCGCCTTGATATTTAAACAAGCTAACAAGCGAAATTGAATTTTTAAGGTGGGCGTTTGTTCTGTTTGCGGAGGTAGGCGGTACACAGGGCCTGAACACGCCCATAAATTTACGTTGTACACTGTACGTACTGGAAAATAAAAATATTGTCGCCCGAAGAAAACGTAAAACTTCAAAATGGTCGACATCTTTGATTCAATAGAAAGAAAAATCGTTAACATTATCATATTACATAATATATTCCGATTACATTAAACATAAAAATATGTCGATTTTTATTTGTATTTTATCCGGCTTATGTTTAAATACATAACCAATCACTTAGTGATCAATCGTACAGGCTGACTGAGTTTACAATCGCATCGGACATCACACGTTGAATTTCTATGGCTGCGTGGAAATTCAATGTTTTAAAGATAGGCTAGACTGATTTTCTAAAGGGTTGTGCTCTTACCAGATAACTAATTATTTATGTATATAATAATCTATTATGTTATACGTATTGTAAATACCCATATGCTTCAACTTCAGACCGGCTATGATGTAAATTTATAAACTCGTTCATAATATGTCAAATGCATGCGTGACGCAATTTTAACATTCCAACGTGTGGTGTGCAAATATATATGTAAATTTCCTGTAATACGTAAAGTGATTTCAATTGAAATAATTTCAGTTTTATACGAATTTGAAATAGCCATTACTTTCCTGATTCGAACAACAAAATTGAGATGAAAAAAAGCAACTCTTATCCTACTGACAATTTTACGGACAAGTCGATTTCTCTCATTACGTGCGGTTTCTAGGTTATGTTATATCGACTAATTAATTGTACAGTTTCGCTCAGAAAATCATTTAGGGGGGATATTTTCGTTACTTATAATTGCAATAGTAGAGTTAGCTGTATAATTTTATCTATAAATAAATTTGTCAACAAATTATTACATCGATTAAAAAAATGTAGACAGTAGGTAAATTTATCATTCATTAAAAAACAGGCTTGATTGACTTCGATTATATGATATTATTACATGTTTCAAAACGAATATTATAATTGAATTGTCATAATTACTTATCATACAAATTAAAATGATACCTAACGGTAGATATAATATTGTAAAGTTGTTTCTGAAATATGTGTATTTTCATAAACGAAATTCCAGAGATCGTGCGAGAATCGTTCTTGAATAAAATATTATTCATGGTTTTCGAATTGAAAGAAAGCAAGCAAAATGTATACATATTTCAAAATTTGCTGTTTTGTTTCCTCGCTAAACAAAACAGCAGCCGATCCTTTCATTCTGTTTCCATGCAAATATCCAGCGATTCTAAACAAAACAGTCAGCATTTTATTATATTTAATTCTACAATAATTTTAATTTTACTACATATTTATAATTCTTCAGTCCAATAATTTTACTGTATTTTAAGTGTATATAATTAATAATACGCAATATATTATCAGTTTCACTGCTGTCAAAATTTGCTATGAATATATTATAAGGAAACTGACATAAACGCCTAAAAAAAATCTTTGTATACGATTATGATCCGATGAATCTATTTAATCACTTGTGAGATACTCATATTATTCCATTACACCAAAATCAAAAAATATAATTATTCATATATTGTAGAATGAAGATCTACCAAGAAAACGCTCAATTAATACGTCGGGCTTAAAATAAATGATAATTTTAAACTATTTTTGTGTCATTATATTTTAGCGATATTTTATATTAGGAATAATCGATTACGAGTATTAGCCATTTACTGAAGCCAAAGAAAAGAGAAATAAGAGGTGAAGAAATTACTAATAAAATTAAATTCTGACGTGAAAATTCAGGTTTTGATTGAAACGAAAAAAAATATATGAATTTCATTTCATCAACCGGGCTCGAATCGTTAACCCACATCAATCGTATAAAACACTCAGCTGTCAATGTGACGCGTGAGTTTATTAATCTTCGCAATGCGTTTTATTGCATATTTAATTCTTATTTTTCAACATAAATTCTCTTGTACGCATTACGTCAATATCCGTTGAAACGTTTTCATTTCCGAGTTTATTTTTTCAACGAGACCTTTTATGTAAAAATGATAATTTATGATTTTTCAAACAATAAAATTAAGTTTTAAGTTTTTTTAGGCGTCGAAATGCTTAAAAAGGTTAAAAACACTTTCGGTTCCCTAGATTTTTCTGATTCGTTCCGAATTGTGCCATTAGTTATTTTAGAAAATTTATTACAATAGCTTTTTATTAAAAGATTTTGGTCTTGTAAAGAAAAGTTCGAATGTTTAATTGTGAAAAAGTTTAGGTCGTTCATTACGTTACGAATAACAGCTGGAGAAATTTATTTTTTCTTCTGTTCCACTCAATCCTATCGAACTTTGCCATTAGTTTAAAAAAATCGGATATTTCAAATTTAACCTCTGCAAAAAAATAATAATTCCAGGCATTCAATATTTTATAAATTGATAAAAAAATTTGAAAAAAATATTTTTAATATTTTCATTTAAAATACCAATCTGATATACAAGTGGTATTGTTTGGCCAAGGTTTTTATGACGATATATTTTTAATCGTAGGTATTATTAATATATATGATAGTATATCCATACGAATGTTGATGATTCCATGAATAGCTTTAATTTCTTGTAACTTAACTTGGGCTACAGAATATTGAAAAATATCGCACTCTGTAACTTCATAGATTTATTTATGTATGCAAGTTTTTACAACGATGTCTACACTGTTCTCATGTGTTAATTGTGCTTCTTCTTTAGTTTGACCAATTGATTTGAATATATATATATATGTATATATATACATATGCGATGGCGAAGGTTTTCATCATATCTGGTCAATATCAATATCGCGCATTCAATACAAAAACGTCAAAATCAAAACAAAGTTTCTTTTCAGAAAACGAATCCTATCCACTAGAAAAAAATCTAATATTGCATATTTTTTTTGTTGTTCATAAAATAACAACAATTTCATGGCGAAAGCCACATAGTACATCGATTAAATCCTTAAAAAGACCGAAAAATATATCACGTTATTGGATTCTATTGGCAGTTATTATACATACAAAGTTACATTTGTCTGCTCGATCTCAAATTAATGTAATTACTCGATTCATCTTTTAGGGAATGAGAGAATAACATTTTTTTTGTTAAATGTATTTATTTCACAACAAAAAATAAAAAATTTGTTTCAATTATAAAGTATTGTTTTTAACCTTTATAGTTTATCTACGCCTTAAATAGTCATAAAATATATTTAAAAAATGACACTGATCATCGTTTTGACATTAAGAAAAAATTACGGCTATACGATCATACAATTTTAAGATTTATCTACATTTTCGAATATATCAGAATCCTGTCGTTTTGGAAACACTGGTATTGGAAGAAAAGTTTACAGCAGTGTTATAAAGAACGTCTTGTTTTGTTGTTTTCCCGCCTTTTGTTTATTGCCCTATTCGCTCTCGCGCCATTTCGACCATAGGGGATATTAATTTCATATTATTATTGTATGTTTTGATAATATATGGAACATTCTCAGTTATTTTAATAGGTTATTTATTGTAACATACAAAGCAAGTCCGCGGGTATCGTTACGTATTGTCATTATTAGCAAAGGTAACATTTGCGAAATTGCATTTATAAACGTAATATTTCATATAACACAAAGAAAAGCGAAATGTATGTACATTTGGAATTGATTTAAAATTTAATCTTTGTATTATTTACCGTGAATTGTTATAGTAAGTGCCAACAAATATTTTCAGGTTAATTGTTCCATTTTAGATTATGGATAATCATTAATGAAACATATTATAATTATGTATTATACAATTATAAACATGACATAATATAATGTGTTACTACCGAGACGAATATGAAGCTTCTAGTGTACGTTATGCAGAATACACATTTAGATTTTTTTCAAGACTGCCTACAACATCGAGTGGACACAAAATAGTAACTGCGTTATTTCTTTAGATTTATATTTTGATTAACTGTATCAAGTATGCACTCGAATAGTTCTCACTTGCCGTATCTAATTTTCGCTCAATTTTTTTATTCCGGTTATGGAGCTTTATGGAGCAAATATTTCAAAGCTTTGGAGATAAAAAAAAATGTGGACGCTATAGTATCGTACTTTTTCCACTTTCAGCTTTATTCGAATAAAACAGCTTAAGTGGATGAGTACAATTGGGTGTGATACCGCAAGTATTACTGTACATTTTCTTTTAAAAAAGCATCGTGCTACCAGTCGATTGTTTACGATTTGAGTCTACGTTTTTCGTGAATCGACCCACGTAAGGATACATCGGTAATGTATATATAAATCTTTTTTCATCAGACACTTATCAGGTGCCCATGCCCTCGACGACCGTTCAGCCGCCCAGGCGCGCGTTCAGCAGCAGGTCGTGGCCCAGCTGGAGCTTCAGCTGCGGCGAGAGCGCGACAGGCTACGCGCCATGACGCGACACCTCCACGCCGCGAGGGCTGAGAGGGAGGAAAGACCCGCTCCTCCTCCGCAAGCAATGCCGCAGTCGTTGCCGCCGCTTCCTCCGCCAGCGCAGCAGCCTCAGCATCCGGGGGTACCTCCGATGGGGGTCGTTGCCAAGCAGCAGTTACCAGGTTTGCTTACAATTTAATATTTTCTTTTAAACTACTATCGATACCAATTACTACTCATCAGCCCTCTATGTAATCAATTTGAATGTTCATGTGCCTGGTTAGAAGGGTACAATGCCACAATGATGTAATTAAACCATATATGTATATCATAGGACAGAGCGCACTTACATTACAGTTCATACAGATCCGTGGCCAACTACTTTTTTCTTTCCAGTCGTCTGTCAACTTTCTTGATATTGTTTATCCATGTCTGCTAGGGGTAGATTAGAAGACATACACATAACATACTAACATAATAATAATATGTTTGCTCACTGCCCACATATAAAATAGCCTAAAGATGTCGAAAGGCGAAACCCGGGTCGCTAACAGTGATCTCACATATGGAAGTT